>APFE031715486.1:97326-122556 GCA_000404065.3 Pinus taeda | reverse complement strand
GGTTGTTGCTTACCACGGAAATTTGGATTTCTAACCTGTGTCTCAGGCTTATCTGCAATGGTGAATCTATCAAACATCTTCTCAATCTTACAGAGCAAATGATCTGAAGTAGAAGCTTCTTCCTTTATACTCACCTTCTTCTCGGTCTTTGTTCTAGCTCCCTTGGCTAGCATATTTGCTTCAACACTTACTACAATTTTATGCATGTCCTCCAATGTAGCCGGGTCTCTTTCTCTCAACTAATATGCCATATCGGGATCAAAACCATCGGGAAATTTGATCAAAGCCAGCCCCATAGGTGGCTTGATGTTAGCTGGAATGGCATTATAAACAGTATTGAATCTAACACAGTAATCCTGGACACTTTCACCGACATTTCTCTTTATGTTCTCATACTCAAAAAGGATTTGAAGTGGATTTTTCTTTACCTCTCAGCGATCCAGAAATTGTCTTTGAAGTGCTTCCAATGAATTGATTGTTCCAACTGGCAATGCTCTGAACCACTTTCGGACTTCACCTCCAAAATTTTGCACAAATAATCTCATTGTTACATTTTCTGCATCAATCTCGTGAAGATCAAAGAAATCACTCATCTGATCGACGTGCTGCTGTGCTATGACACCTTGAGAAGTATCAAACAATAGGATCTTGCTTTGATAATCAGCAAGCATGTTATCCAAGTTATGTGGCAAAACAAGAGGTGCATATCTGGCAACCATCGCTCGAGGTGGATTTACAACTGGCCTTGGGGATGTAGGAGGAGTTGGAACAACCGGTGTATGAGGTGTTGAAGGGGGTAAACAAATTCTTGATGTTTGAAGTGTAGAAGGAGTGGATGGACGTGAAATGAATGCAGATTTTTGATCAAAGATGGCGGGTTGCACGGGAATGGTGGAAATAAAAGGAGTTTCAGTAGGAATTTCTGAATTAGATACAACAGCAAATGAACCAAGAATAGCAGATGCAGATTCTAAAAACTCGGGACTATTGGTAGCCAAATTTGAAGTTTGAAGATTCAGAATATAAACGTCAATTGATAGATTTGCTCTTTCAGTTTCGAGATCCTTGACAAACTCGGGATTTAGCGCAGTAGCACCAACTGCACTTTCAGACTTAGTCTCAAACGAAGATAGCTCAAAATTTTCATCAAATGGAAGATCTTCAAGATATTCAAAAACAACCGAGCATAAATGAAATCTAAACACGAGAATCACAGAACTTTCTTGGCGGAGAATTCTTGGAATGAGATTTGGGTTTTCATATACGGTAGGAGGATCAGGATCAGGATTTGCTCTCATGTATCGTCTAGAAGCCAGTGTGTTGAATTATACCCAAAAATCAAATTGACATTACAATCTTGTCAGCCTACTAAATTCTAAACTTATCATCCAAAAGTTTAGAATTATTTAATGTACTGGGGCAATTTGCAAGTCAGATGTTCAGTTTATAAGACTAGACCAGAGATTGATTGAAGCAGCTTTTATCTACTTATGCACTTGCAAAGCAATGTGCAGTTCGAAGGCTTCCTGGCATAACTTCAGGCTCCATCTGTAGTTTATAAAACCAAGAACACTAACAAAAAAATAAGCTTTTCTTCCCTAGTACGGTCGCCACTATGGTAGGGCCTAAATCTACCTCAGGCTAAGAAAGGCATGTCTAGGGTAACATCAAACCAAGCTTAACCTGGTAGTTAGCCCTACTAGGTTGGGAGAGGGCTCTCTCATTGTCAATCTCAGGGAAATATAGCAAATGAAGCTTGAGATGACTGATGTGAAGACTAATTTTAGGCTAGGTATATGCTCAGAGGAGTTTGATTTAGTTTTATGTTGGTTTGTTGAATCAAAAGTGAAAGGCAGTTTTGGGTCTGGGGAATGGACTCAGGCTTGCAGAGGTTTCTGTGGGGCGAGGTAGGAAAATGCTTTAGTACTTTGAAATAAGTGAAATGGAAAGTCTTAAGACTGGTGAGGAGCTGAAGAGGGCATGAAAGTATCAGGAATCCTCTTCAAATAGTAGAAAGCATATAAAACTAAACAAACCCTAAGGTAGAGCACTGCAACATCAATTAATTCCACCTTTATACTTGATTCATTTAGTTAAGCTGAAAATAGAGAGATAATGGCACACATAAACACATGATAACTTGAATCACAGAAGGAAAAACAATAATAAATCACCTTGCCACAGGAATTCCACAAATGTTGCAAACCCTGGTCTATTTCCTTGCCAAACTGCAGAGATGAATGTACAATAATTCTCAAAGCATTCACAAGAGTCCAACCTTCACAAATGCCTGAAAAAAGTACTAGATATAGGCAACAAACAACTCATGTTGGCCTTTAGGGGTCGAATTCATGATTGTAGGAGTTGTTTCAACAAGATCTAAACTAAAAACTAAGAAATAGGCAGTGGAACAACTTGCCTCTAAAACCTAGGAAACTAATTCATTCAGTTCAAAACTACCTTTCATAATGTATCTACCTCCATGAGTGAATTTTCAACATTTTTACATCAAAGTCCATCAAGTTACATCAATTTACATCATGAGTTTGATCAAGAGAGAGAAAAAAATCAAACTGAGAAAAAACTAGGCGAAAAACAGAGTTTTGGGCCTATTCGCCGCGCCACTTTCCCTATCATAGCGCCCTTTTGAAGATCATTTTGGAGGCCTTCCCATCCACCAAATTTGCTCCAAGTGGGCTTGTTGGAAAGGTCTTTCTATCTACTTTCCAGAACATGTGGAATTTCTGAATTTGGTGTCCATTTTCCCCTCCAAAAGTGATCTTTCCCAACACTACTTCCTGTGTGGCCAAAAAGGGGCAGAGGGCATTTTTGAGGTGTTTTTGACCCTTTTGGAAGCTCAAAACTTGATAATTTTTTTTAGTAATTTCTAGGCATTCATAATTTTGCACAAGGAATCCAAAAATGTAGAGTTTTCCTCCAAAGGAGGTCCCTAGAAAAAGTGAGCGCCAAGTGGCACTACGCACCAAGCAAAAAAACCTGTTTTTTCTTTCAAAAATTCAAAATTGACAGAATTGTGTCAAATTTCTTAAAATTTGGGTTGAGTGACCTGCATCAAGTACTATGTTAGGCTAAGGAAGCCTCAGCCAAGATTTTGAGCTTATCTTTCTCTTTCTTCCTCCTCAAAATTTTCCTCAACTTGGCCTTCAAGGTCCTTATTCTTGCTTTGCAAATCTTGTTTCTTGCCATATAGTGATAGGCCATGTGCCTCAACATCTTTTTCTCTTTGTTGGCCTTCTCCAGCAGTTTCTCCAAGTGCATGTTTGCCCTCTCTAGACAAGATTCACGATCAGCTTCAATCTCTTGCTCCAGTGTTGTCAATTTGATTTTCCTTCTCTTGGCTGCTTGCCGGTTTTCTCTTATGTTTTGCAGCTCCATGATTGTCTGCTGGTCCTCCAACTGCTTGTTCCTTTGCTCAAGGTAGTTTATAATCCACTTAGCTCTTTCCGGGTTAAGAGATAAGTCATGAATGTCAGCTTCTTGTTATTTGATTATTTCCTTGAGCTTTGAGCTTTGGGAGCCCAAATCAGAGTCATCATCCTGAATGAGAATAAAATCTCTCTCTTGACCTTCAAAAGGCCCCTCATCATGCACTGGTTGTTTACCTTTGTCCTATACCTGCTTTACTTGTTGAAGAAAACGAGACCCCTTCCACCCCGAGTGGAGATAGTATTCATTTGGCTGTTGCAAATAATCTCCTTGTGCCCTTTTGGTAAGTGACAAATACTGACACACTGGTTGTTTGAGTCTCATGCACTTCTTGCTGACGTGAAGGCCCTCCTGCCTCATGAAATACTTATGGGGTCACTTGAGGGATTTTGAAAACCTCATGTGAAATGAAATCATCCCATGAAACATTCAGCGAACTCAACTGATGCAAAACCACAATCTTGATCAATGCAAAATGATAGATGTTGTTGTACTGTTGATGAGGAGGTTTCCTTTGCACCAATGTGGTCATTTTCTCAATATTCCGACACATGAAATAGGGGATGTTCATCATCCTCTAGTGAAATGCATCAATAGTCTAATATGATAGGTGTACAAGTGAGAAAATCTGCCTTCACAGCTTAAATATTTGATTATGAGTTTCATAAGTGGAGCATATATGTCCTGTAAGTATCGGAAAGGGAAGACCCTACTAATTTTCTTCTAATAGTCAGCCTTAATATAAGGCTCATAATGTTCTTTGTCCACCAGTTGTCTCTTGTTCCACTGTTCACCCACATTCGGAATACCTATTGCTTCAGCTATAGTTTCAAGTGTCAAATTGAATGTAACACTTGCCAAATTGACCTGGCCATTGTGAAGATGAAGGACAAAAAGTCTAGCAAGCTCATGGTGGTATTTGACTCTTTCCACCATCTCACAAAACTGGTAGCAAGACTAATGTTTGAAACAAGCTACTGCAAGAGGGCAAGCCAATAGTCTGTAAGTGTAGTGGGCTCTTCCCGGATGTGTTTTCCTCCCTTGTGAGGTTTTCTTGGTGTATGAATTTCTTGGGAGGAATCACTCATTGTTTCCTCATCCATTTCATAAGGTGAATCTGTTTCCATGTTTGCCACTGTATGGTGTTTCAATGATGAGTATAAAGAGATTTTAAATGAAGAATAGTTTTTTGTTGTTTAATGAAGGGGATTGATGAGTGGGACTGTGAATGAGGGATTTTGTGCTGACTGTAGGGTTTTTTTTTGGGGGAGTGGCAGGGTTTTTGGAATGCCAATTAGGGTTTGGGAATAGTGGAAATTTGTGTTAGGGTTTTAACGTTTTGGGGATAAGGGGATAGGATGAGTGTGAATGGGAGAGGGGTAAGATGGAAGGAGTGAATATGTAGTGAAGATGGATGGTGTAAATGATGCAAGGGAACAAACAACAAAAATGACAATTTTGCAAACCCTAGGCAGTTTTTTCAATGGACTATGCAACAAACTATGGTTTTATCTTTCACCTATTGAAACACCATGAATGAGGACTAAAACCCTTGCAATGGCACTTAGGAATGTTTCACTTACTTGTGGAATAAAGATGGAAATATTTTGAAGCTTAGCAAGTTGATTTGAGTGAAGTTTGGGTTTGGAGGACCAGTGCACCACGCCTAGACACAGGTGCACCGTGCCACTCAGGTGTGTCGCGCTAGTTCAATCTCCAGTGTTAATTATGCGTTCTGTGCGCCGCGCCGACAAGGTGCACCGCGCCTCAACCCAGGTGCATTGCGCCCAGTAAGCTTTCACAATTTTTGTTGTGATTTCTCCTTTTGCTCCTCAAATCAGGACTTGGCTTGTTCACTCTCTCTTTGGCACACAAATGAAGTTTATAACACAAGGGAAACTTCATATACAAGTGACTTTGATTTTTCATTTACAAAAACCCACTTTCTAATGTTTTTCCTTTCACTTCATCATTTAAACTCTGTTTTGTCAGTTTGACTTGTTTTTTGGAAATTGATGGACTAATGCTTTGAATCTCTTGTCTCTTTTGCAGGAGCTGAAGTGCAGGAGCTTGGCAAGGTGACCAGGGCTGCATTTTCGGATTTATTACATATAGGAAGAATAAAATTACATCAAATTTTATACATAATACATAAAAACTCTGTTTTTCCTCAAAATTACATCAAATTTATACATAATACATAAAAACTCTGTTTTTCCTCAAAACAGAGTTTTGAGGAAACATTAATCACTGAACATGTAATTATTGAAATTTTTTATGTTGAGAACTTATTTGACCTCCTCATGTGCCTACTAACCATTATTGAGCTTTTACAAGACTATGAGGGCAAACCCTAGACCTAATGAGACCTAAAACCCTAAAAATTGCTTTTGCAAATGTAAAGACAAAAATGATTGTAAATGATCTGAATTCATGAAAATAGGCCAGCAGATAAAGATCACGAGAGAAAGTTGATAATAAGCCACTGCCATCAAATGATCCATGACCTAATGGAATGCAGTTGATCAGATGAGACACCTAAAATGCAATGCAACAAGAGAATTTTGATCACTAATGGAGGGATGAAGATACCGACACTAACAAACTTAACCCATAAACCTTTATCCCCTTTAACTCTATTATAACCCTCGTAAAATGGGAATATACACAAACACACGGAAACTTACATTTTCCGCTTTTCCATAACCTTAGTGCATTTATCGATGCTTACCTTTATCAGGCTCATTCTCCACCATAGATTTCCCTCCATCAGATCTAATGGTTGTCTCTTAGTTTTATCAATCAAACTTGCGGGACAATCCTCCACCGTCAATCTGCACTCAATGGATCTGACGGTTCACAACGATTTTGGGTAGACAACAAGCACGGGGATTAACCGCCTGATAAAGCGGTTTCCTCTCTCCTCCTTGTTGCTACGTGTCACTCGGTTAGTGGAATCGAGTGCTCACCCTTCAATACCACTTACCTCTTCTTTCTCGCCTGATAACCCGCTTTTGTTTATAAAACCACCTTCCATGGCAACTAACACTTGAGCTTGTTTTCTACCTGAATGTGGTACTTAATAGAACCCGCCGATGTGATTTCTCTGATATTTATATACTACTCCACTCTTATCTTCTCTTATCTACTCTTGGCTTGTCGCTCCTATGGCTTCCGATACACTGCTCCAATAGCTCTTCTCTGGTATTCCTCTAATATCTCATGATATGGTTCCTCTGTTAACTGCTCTTCCGTTGGCTTCTCCTCCTGATGCGTGTTCCTCTTTGTTCCTTCTCTTTTGATGACTTCTTCCTCTTTGCGGGATTTCTTGGGCATATAATACATGCGATACTCCCGATATGGCTTCTCTTGCTCCAATAGGTCTTCCTTTGGCTTTGCAATGTCTTTCAATGAACTTATATGATACCTCCATACCTTGATGGCTTCTGATATCTTTTCCGATATGCCTCTCTTGCTCTGATATTTTGCAATACTCCTCTGACGTGTTAACTCCTCTAATACTCTGCAATACTCTTAAGCATAAATTATATCTTTGATATGCCTCCTTTGTTAACTCCTCCGTTAACAGACTCTTACTCATAGCTTGGCTTCCCTGATGGCCTTGCTCCTTGGCTTCTCGCTCTTGTTTCTTCTTGGCTCTACTCTGCTTCTCCTTGGCTTCATATCATCATTTAGTATCCTAGAATATTGCCATATTGACATCAATGACAATCTAGGTTAACAATCTCCCCTTTTGTTATTGATGGCAATATTCTTCTTCTCTCCCCCTTTGACATCAATGGCAAAGGAGTGCACAAGGAATCCCCCTATCGAACTCCTACTCTTCTTCATGAATAGTCGATCTTCATGGGTATGTTACTCCCCTTGTCATAATGCTCTTCTTTTTACTCAAGATAGAAGGATTGCTACAACTAGCACATTATTCCCTCTTCATGTCTCAAAACTAATTTATCATGGCTTCAACAATGCTTAGAGATTCTTCACTTCAATGTTTCTGCAATAATTATCAAGAATCACAAGCTCCCCCTGACTGTATGCATCATCTCTTTTGGTAGAGTCTTCCTATCAAATGCTCAGATTGTCGAAGATCAGGTTAACAACATGTGTTGTTGGCTGGAGAGTTCAAGTGACTTTCAGATTGTATTTGCTTCCTTCTCCACACTTGTGTAACTTTCTTCTTTAGCATGGTTCTAGCTTGTGTAAGAGCCCAAGTTAAGTTACAATCACGTGCCATATGACCAATGTTATGACACTTGAAGCATTCTACATTGTTCATGAATAATAATTCATGATTTCTTCTTGCAAAATTGTTCCTTGGAGATTGTTGGCGACCATAATATCTATCTTTATGATATGGTTGGCGACCATAACATCCATCTTTATGATATGCTTTACAATCTTTTGGCATGTGACCAAAGTTTGTACAAGAATAACAATAACCAAGAAATAAACTTTGGTACCTGGGAGATGGAGATTTCCTTTGATGATAACCATTGCTTCTAGCATCCTTGACATTATCTACATTTCTTCTTGGAGCAGGATTTCTTCCATTGTTGCCTTGATTTTTCTCCTTGCCTTTGCTGGAACTAGGAGCATCACCATTTCTTTCTAGCTTCTTCACATCCCTTTTGTTTGAATCATTATCATTCTTGTTTGAGGATTCACCTGCATACCCAAGACCTGATTTATCAAATGGACATCTTTGATGACTAAGCATGTCATCCAAGGCTTGAGAGCTCTTCAAGGTTTTGTTCATCCCTTCAACCTTTTTCCTGACGAAGACAATCTCTTCTTCCAATCTTTCACACTCATTATTCTTCTTAGCAAGTTGTTTCTTAGTTTCTTCCTTGATATGAGCAGTTTCATTTGCTTCTATTTTAAGGGAGATGATATCTTACTTCATTTTGAAGATTTCTTCATTTTCCTTTGCTAGACTGCTCTCCATTTCTTCCTTGATCCTTGTAGCTTTACATGTTTTGGCCTTGAGAAGTTTGATGTTAGATTTTAATTTGAAAATTTCTTCATCCTTTTCTTTTAGTTGACATATCATGGTGTTTCTCTCCTTTTTTTCTTCATCAACCTGTTCTTCTATGATTTCCAATGCTTCCATTGTCTTCTCAGCTCGTGCTAACTTTCTTGCTTCTTGTAGTTGAAATTTGAGAGAGGAGACCTCTACCTTGTACTGACCAATCTCTTCTTCAAGTTTGTTCAAGCTCTTGTGCCTTTGTTCAAGTTGACTTGACAAGGTATCTTCCCGTTTCTTAGCTTTATTCAATTGATTTGTCATGTATATGACTTCTTCATGTTGCTTTCTTTTGCTTTGATGAAATTCCTTCTTAAACTTAGCAAGCTCTTCATCCCTTTCTTGTACTTGAAGCTTGACAAGGTCAACTTTCTTCCTTGTTTGGTCTTGGTCACCAGCTAGTGCTTTCTTCTTAAGTGCCTCGTTTTCCTTTTTCAAATTGATAATCTCTTCCATGGCAGCCATAAGTTGAGCGAGGAGATCTTCTACAAAATATTTTTCATTCTCTTCATCTTCTAGATCTTCTTTAGCCTTGATATCATCATTCTCATTTTCAGCTTCTGTGATGGGTTCTGGATTTCCTTCTTGATTTCCATCATCTTCTTGACTGATGGTCATGGTCAATGCTCCTTTTGAGTGAAGGTCATGAAGTTTGTCCCATATACCCTTTGCTGACAAACATTTTCCTAAATTGTTCTTTATAGAATCAGGTAGCCCATTCAAGATTGCCTTCATTTATTTTGCATTGTACTCCTTGGATTCTCCATCCATAATGCTAACAACAATCAATGATTTCCAGATTTCAATGCCTTGAGTCTTTAAGAAATTCCTCATTCTTGCTTCCCATATATTTAAGTTTCCATTGAAACATGGAGCCTTCTCAAATTGATTGTCTTCTATTTCAGTGGTAGAGGGAGACACATCTTTAGGAGGATTGGAGACTTTCTTCCTTGACTTCGCCATTTGTGTTCTAAAGATCAACCTTCAAGCTGTTAGGCTTTGAATGAAGGTACTGGCTCTGATACCAATTGTTGGAAATACTGAGAGGCCGGGGAGGGGGGGGTGGGTGAATCAATATTTCTTTTCAATTGTTATTTTACTAGTTAAAACATTTATATTCAGAACACAAGATGAACAACAAGAATAAATGTTTTTATTAATATAATCTTTGCAATAAAATAGATACAATATATATGGTTCCAATCTGTTGCCAAGCACCAACTTGGACTTTTGTGAGGCTCCAACCTCCACAGCGCCAACTCTATTTTTTCAAGGCACCAACCTTGGACTTAGGAGCACCAACTCCTAGGACACCAATCCTTCCAGTTCTGAGGAACCAACCTCAAGGGCTCCAACCCTTTGCTGTCAAGGCACCAACCTTTGATATAGGAGTACCAACTCCAAGGACACCAATCCTTCAACTTTTGAGACACCAACCCCAAGGACACCAATCCTTCCAATTCTGAGGCTCCAACCCCAAGGGCTCCGACCCAATCTTGTCAAGGCATGTTTGATAGTGATTTTCTACTCCCAAAACTCTTCTTTATTGAATTATGTCTATTTACAACTTAACTCTAGTCTCCATGCTACAACATCAATGGCAACCAGTCTTCATATGAAGAAGTCTTTACAACTCTTCATACTATCCACACAGAGTCTGCAAAAGTTATCTCATGATGATATCAAATAGCCATCATGATCTCTGATAATGTCTTCACACAGCTTTAGTGAGTCTACTATTACTTGCACTAAGCTCTGCAGAAGAACCAACTCTATGTTTCAAGCCTCTATTCTCACTTTCATGGTGAATGCTTCCAGCATGACTACTGCGCACTGTTCTTGCTATTGCAATCTCTTACTTCCCATAAATACATTCACATATGCTTCAATATTGGTGCTGGCTACTAATCCCTTCAAGCGATATCAAATGAAACTTTATTTATTATATCACATAATTGTTCTTCAGTATGCATTATGTACCTGATTAATTCATCACAGGTCTGAGTCTTTCACAGGGTAACACGATCAATAGAGTTGCTCATCCTTCGGCTGCCTCTTGTCCAGCTGGACCTTTGTCTTCCTTCAGTCTTGCTGGACCTTCGGCCTCTTTCTATCCTATTGGATCATCGACTTCCTTCTTTCTTCCAATTCGCCAACAACTACTGCATAAAGACAATTCTCTGTTTTCTTATCTTGATATGCCTGACCTTTGGCTTCCCTTTCGCTCGCTTGAGCTTCGGCTTCCTCAATGCTCGCTCGACCTTCTGGCTTCCCTCCTCTAGTTGCTTTAGCTTCCTCTGTGCTCGCTTGACCATCTATGCTCGCTTGACACTTCGGCTTCCCGATCCATGGCTTCCTCTGTCTATTTGAGTGTTCCAATACTCACAGGACACGTTCAGGAGGAAGAGAGGCCGAAATACAAAGAATTGTTGCTTATTAAAAAATATCAGAGAGGTCCTTTTTCCTTTAATAATATTAATACATTAGACTTCATTATTTACGGAGGATTTCATTGGAGAGGTTGTACCAACAGGAAGGTCCCACATGCCACATCACAATCGCAATCGCAATCGCAGCTTTCAGGAGGTCTTTTATTAGTCATGTCTATAACATCGTCGATGGTCGATTACCGATTGCCCCTACTGGATGCGAATGATTATAAAATGTTGTTAATAACTCCGTCGAGTCCATAGCTCCATCACAATTGACGGATTTAACATCCCTTAGAGAGTAGCGACACAACGGATGCGATATTACATTGGGTGGTTTATAATGGAGCCACAAGTCCGTATATATTATCGAATCAGAGGTTTCAGAGGTGACAACCCTTTATAACTTGTGCTATGATAGTTCAGATAGGCAGATGCAATAATATATTAAATCATATTGCAATGGTGTAGTCAGGTTTGCATACATATCGCTATCGCAGTTTTAACGTGACAAGGCTTTAAATGCTACAATACATAACTCTCGATATGCTTAAGCCGCATATAATCAAACTTCACACTTTGCTTTGATATATCGGACTTAACCACAAAACCCACTCTTAACGTTGTTTATGCATAAACTTAACCCATAAACCTTATCCTCTTTAATTCTATTATAACCCTCATAAAATGGGAATATACATAAACACATGGAAACTTACATTTTCCACTTTTCCATAGCCTTGGTGCATTTATCGATGCTTAACTTTATCAGGCTCATTCTCCACCATAGATTTCCATCCATCAAATTTGACAGTTGTCTCTTACCCTGATTAATCAAACTTGCGGGACAATCCTCCACTATCGATATACACTCAATGGATCTGACGGTTCACAACGATTTTGGGTAGACAACAAGCACGGGGATTAACCGCCCGATAAAGTGGTTTCCTCTCTCCTCCTCGCTGCTACGTGTCACTCGGTTCGTGGAATTAGGTGCTCACCCTTCAATACCACTTACCTCTTCTTTCTCACCCGATAACCTACTTTTGTTTATAAAACTGCCTTCCTTTGCGACTAACACCTGAGCTTGTTATCTACCTGAATGTGGTACTTAATAGAACCTGTCGATGTGATTTCTTCGATATATATATACTGCTCCGCTCTTATCTACTCTTATTTGCTCTTGGCTTGTCGTCCTATGGCTTCTGATACACTACTCCAATAGATCTTCTCTGATATTCCTCTGATATCTCATGATATGGTTACTCTGTTAACTGCTCTTCGGCTAGCTTCTCCTCCTGATGCATGTTCCTCTTTGTTCCTTCTCTTTTGATGACTTCTTCCTCTTTGTGAGACTTCTTGGGCATATAATACATGCGATACTCCCGATATGGCTCCTCTTGGTCCAATAGGTCTTCCTTTGGCTTTGCAATGTCTTTCAATGAACTTCTTTGATACCTTCATACATTGATGGCTTCTGATATCTTTTCCGATATGCATCTCTTGCTCTCATATTCTGCAGTACTCCTCTGATGTGTTAACTCCTCTGATACTCTACAATACTCTTAAGCATAAGCGATAGCTTTGATATGCCTCCTCTGTTAACTCCTTCATTAACAGACTCTTACTCGTGGCTTCACTTTCCTGATGGCCTTGCTGCTTGGCTTCTTGCTCCTATTTCTTCATGGATCTACTCTGCTTCTCATTGGCTTCATATCATCATTTAATATCCTATAATATTGCCATATTGACATCAATGACAATCTATGTCATCAACCATGTGTATGCAGGACCCCCTCATGTTATCAAAATGCTGATTTTTAAGGAGGCCATAAGCATTTGGGAGAGAGTTGCAAACTCATCTAGGCCGTGGGCTTTTTGAGCCTTGTGAATCTCTTTTGGATAGTTCTTTCCATCTTCAAGTTCGTTGTTGTTATATTTTTGGGGAGAGATTCTATATTTGTTAGAGTCTCATCTTTGTAAAGATCTCTCTCGTATTATGGGCTACCCTCTTAGAGACATTTTTACCTGCTTTAAGCGCTAATAAAATATAATAATAAAAAATTTGTTGGAGGGAGCTTGGGATTTTTCCCATTGTTGATTTGGAGTAGCATCGAGTGTGCTCTAGCCATGAAATTTGGTGGAGAGGCTAAAGCAAATGAGACCTCCAAGACCTAGAAATGGTTTGGGCATATTCTAACTGGTTTGGGAGATATTAAAATAATTAATATTTTTAATGGAGTTCCTAAGTCTAAACTTAGGAAAAATAAAATATTAATGAGTATTAATATAAAACTGGGTTAGAAGGTTCCAAAAGTCATGGATCAAGCCAAATCTAATCTTAGTCGTTGATTAGAGATTTAATGTCGGTCGTTGAAGGACCAACAGGGAAAATATAAGAAGAGGCTTGAAGGTCAGTTGGAGGACACACTAAGGGAGACCAGTCAGTGCGATTTCTAGAGTGGGGTTAGCTGAGAAATTCAAACTGGTGGTCTGAAGAGCAACAGGAGGGAGCGGGTATGGAACAAAGAGTCAGGAATAGCACCAGAAGATCAACGCAGAGGTTGGAGAGGCAGACACAGAGGCAGAAGACTGCGTAATCACTGGAAGGCCTATGTGGGTGATGCAGAGAGGCCCAATGCTAACATAGAGAGACAGGAGTTGACGCGGTAGGTCTAGAAGCTGTGTAGAAGCCAGTAAGCCTGACGCTGAGATAGGGAGAAGTGCTGTAGAATTTGTTCTCTGTTGGGTAAGCCAGTTTGGCACCTAGTTGTACTGAAGAATTGTTGAATAATAAAATCCTCCTCTGCTACATCAGTTTTCCCGCATTGGGTTTTTCCACAGACATTGACCAAAATATATGTGTTGATTCTTGTTCATGTGTTTGTTTCTGTATTATGGTGTGATATTTGCAGCAGAATTTATTTTAACGTTTACTAAAGGGTTTTCGTAAATAACTTACTAGCAAATAAGTAGGTAAAATAAATCAGTTGTTGCAGTGATAGAATTTTCACATGGTATCAGAGAAAGTAATCAAAGACAGGAAGGGAAAATCAATTATGGGGCGAGACCATGATGCAGAGGCATCTACATCAGGAGACTCGCACAAATTTTCAGAAAATTGCACAAGAGACAGTAACTTTGATTTCTCTATGTTGGCTTCCGGACTGGAAGAAGAAATGGCTTGTGTGACTAGGTCTGCATCATCAGAGGTATGGTATATAGACAGTGGAGCCTCTTGGAATATGACGAGAATCCGAGAATGTTTCTTAGATTATCAGGACACGATGAATTTTCAGATCACCATGGGGAACAAGGCAAAGTGTACTCTAGTAGGGAGGGGTACCATAGTTTTTCAAACAGAAACGAGAGAGCAGTTTTGTGCTACCAATGTGTTGCATGTACCAAGATTGGGGATGAATTTACTTTCCATGTCGCAACTTCAAGGCAAAGGATATGACGCTTTCTTCATCAAGGAGAAAGTATACGTCAAACATCGAAGCTGGAAAAAGAAAGTGCAGATTGGGATCAAAAGTAACAGGTTGTATAGACTACAACTAGAATCACCAATGGCACTAATAGGTAGTCATGGAGACAAGGATTTGAACAAACTATGGCATAGAAGAATGGGACATTTGCACCATGGGGCTCTGAGAATTCTAAGAAACACTGTAACAGGAGTTCTGGATCTTAGCACAGAATGAGATGATGTATGCAGAGGATGTGCTCTGGGAAAGTATTCTAAAGAAGCATTTCATAGAAGTAAGAATAGGGCTAAGAGTGTACTAGGATTGATACACTCAGATATCTACGAACCTATGTCCACTAAAGCTTTTAGTGGTATAGAGTATTTCCTCACCTTCATTGATGACCACTCAAGGAAAACTTGGATTTATTTTCTGAAAACCAAGGACGAGGTTTTCTGTCGATTCAAAGAGTTCAAGGCTTTGGTGGAGAATCTGACTCGGAAATAAAGAAAATTTTTGCACTTAGATAATGGTGGAGTATGTCGATAAGGACTTCACTGATTTTTGTGCTAAGGAGGGCATCAAAAGAGAGTGGACAACTACTTACAATTCAGAGCAGAATGGAGTAGCAGAAAGGAAGAACATGACTATTGTAGAAGCAGCTAGGGCCATGATGTATGATTAGGATATGCCAAAATTCCTGTGGGTAGAAGCATGCAACACAACAGTTTATGTTCAAAATAGAACTCCTCATCGGGCATTGGGTAATATTACTCCAGAGAAAGTCTTCATAGGGAAGACCCCTGAAGTCAATCATGTCAGGATATTTGGGAGCTTAGCATATTGCCGCATACCCGAGGAAAAGAGGAAGAAGTTGGATCAAATTGCAGAGAAAGGATATCTAGTGGGATATAGCGAGAATGCTAAGGCATACAAAATCTATCTTCCAGGGAGCAAGAAGGTAGTAGTTCGATGAGATGTGAAGTTCATGGAGGACAGGGCTTTCAGAAAATCTCGAGAAATGCCTTCTGAGGAGCAGTCAAAAGAGGAGCCATTGGTCAAACCTCTTCAACCAACGGAAGTAAAGAATTCTTCCTCGGATCAAGAAGAATCACAGGATGAGGAGGAGCTAACATAAGCACCTACTGGCAGAGGAAGAACAAGCAGGGAACTTTGTCAGATTCTGCGAGATGCAAAAGACTTCATCGGTGTGCCAAGAAACAATAAGAGGGAGCGAAATAGCCAGATAGATATCAGGCATTAGTAGCTCAGGATGGGGAGCCTGCCAGTTTTCAGGAGGCAACTCAACATCAAGTTTGGCTGGATATGATGGTAGAGGAGTACAACTCCACAATGGTGAACAATGTATGGGAGGTAGTGCCAAGGCCTCAAGACAGATCAATGGTAAGTTTGAGATGGATCTACAAGATTAAATATGCTGCAGATGACAGTGTTAAGAAATACAAAGCTAGGTTTGTGGCTAAGGGGTATGCTCAGAAGGAAGGAATTGACTACGAAGAGACCTTCGCCCCGGTAGCCAAGTATACATCTATTAAAACCGTGATATACCTTGCAGCATAAATGGGTTGGAAGATTCATCAAATGGATGTCAAAACGACATTTCTGAATGGGGTGATAGAAGAAGAGGTATACATTGAACAACCAGAGGGCTTTCAGACACGTGAGAAGAAGTCCCATGTATGCAGATTGAAGAAAGCCTTGTATGGGCTGAAATAGACACCTAAAGCATGGTATGGTCGAATAAATGGCTACTTGCAAAAGATGGGATTTGTCAAGAGTGACGCAGATCCAAACCTCTACTATCTGGTTGTAGAGAATGAGCCTCTAATCTTAGTATTGTATGTGGATGATCTCTTCCTGACAAGATCACCTAGCCTCATTGGGGACTGCAAGAAGAATCTGGCCACAAAATTTGACATGAAGGATTTGGGATGAATGCATTATTTCCTAAGGTTGGAAGTTTGGCAGCAAAAGGGGGAGATCTTCCTTGGGCAAGGAAGATATGCTACAGAAATCCTGAAGAGATTCAGGATGGAGGATTGTAGACCAATGGCTACTCCAATGATCACTAACTAGAAGAAGATTGATGCATTAGAAGACAAGGATGTTGATCCCACCTTATACAGACAACTCATAGGGTCCCTAATGTATCTGGTCAATACCAGGCTAGACATTTGCTATGTTGTCAACACCCTCAGCCAGTTCATGGTGTAGCCAAAGAGGGCGCATTGGGCAACAACCAAACATGTTCTTAGGTATTTACAGGGAATAGTATATTATGGACTCTTGTACACTAGGAGTAAGGATATCAGATTGAGTGGATTTACTAATGTAGATTGGGCTAGACGTTTAGTGGATCAGAAAAGTACCTATGGGTATTGTTTCAATATTGGATCAGGAATGACCTCCTGGTGCAGTAGGAAATAGAAATCCGTGGCTCTGAGCTCAGTAGAGACAGAATATATGGCTACAAGCACAGCTTCGTGTGAGGCCATATGGCTTAGAAAATTGTTTGTGAACATATTAAGAAGAAAGATGGAGGCAACCACGATCATGTGCGATAATCATAGTTGCATCAAGCTCTCTAAGAATCCAATGTTTCACGATTGGTCAAAGCATATTGATATTCGGTGTCACTTTGTCAGAGACTATGTCCAACGAGGAGTTGTACAGTTGAACTACACTCCTATAGGGGAACAGGTGGTAGACATCCTCACCAATTCCCTTGGAAGAACAAAGTTTGATTATTTTGGGGAAAATATGGGGATGCTAAAGAATCCATTTCAGTAGCAGAAATGGGGGTGATGTTGTAGTGCAGTAGCAGTGAGCAGTAGCACAATGCATCATGGCAAGAAGAGATTGCAGTGCAGATGCAGTGTTGGGAAAAAGGACTAGCAACAACACGAATGCAGAAGGAGCTATCGTACGAATGCAGTGGTGGCAGAGGCAAACCCATAGGCAGTAATACAGGATGCAACAATGCAAAAGATGTTGGGCAGAGAGGCCTAGCATCAGCACAGGGACCGGTGCTGTATAGTCAAAGTAATGTTCAATATGAAATATTACTAGAGCATAGTCCTCACTAAGAGGGCGTGTTGATTTGGGGTAGCATCGGATGTGCTCTAGCCATGAAATTTGGTGGAGAGACTAAAGCACATGAGACCTCCAAGACTCGGAATTGGTTTGGGCATATTCTAACCAGTTTGGGAGATATTAAAATAATTAATATTTTTAATGGAGTTAATAAGTCAAACTTAAGAAAAATAAAATACTAATGGGTATTAATATAAAACTGGGTTAAAAAGTTCCAAAAGTCATGGATCAAGCCAAATCTAATCTTGGTCGTTGATTAAAGATTTAATCTCGGTCGTTGAAGGACCAACAGGAAAAGTATAGGAAGAGGCTTGAAGGTCAATTGGGCACACTGAGGGAGACCAGTCAATTCAATTTCTGGAGTAGGGTTAGCTGAGAAATTCGAACTAGTGGTCTGGAGAGCAGCAGGAGGCAGCGAGTACGGAACAAAGAGTCAAGAATAGCACCAGAAGATTAGCACAGAGGTTGGAGAGGCAGACGTAGAACCTCTCCGGGAAACGTAGAGGCAGCCGATTGCGCAGTCACTGGAAGGCTTGTGTGGGTGATGCAGAGAGGCCCAATGCTAACACAGAGAGGCAAGAGCTGACGCAGTAAATCTGGAAGCTATGTAGAAGCTAGTAAGCCTGACGTTGAGATCGGGAGAAGTGCTGGAGAATTTGTTCGCTGTTGGGTAAGCCAGTTTGGCATCCAGTTGTATTGAAGAATTGTTGAATAATAAAATCCTCCTCTATTGCACCGGTTTCCCCGCATTGGGTTTTTCAGGGACATTTGTCCAAAATATCCGTGATGATGTGTTGATTCTTGTGCATGTGTTTGTTTCTATATTATGGTGTGATATCTGCAACAAAATTTATTTTACTATTTACTGAAAGGTTTTTGTAAATAACTTATTGGCAAATAAGTAGGTAAAATAGATCAATTGTTGCAGTGATAGAATTTTCACACCCATGTCAACCCCCTTCCTCATTTAGAGGAGGGATTCTTATGGGTGGCTTAAACTTGCTTCTTGTCTTTCTTAGCTTTCTAGTTTTTTTTTTAATTTCATATTGTGCATGCTCAAAATCAACACATTTAACTCCACATGCAAATTTTTACTAATCTTGTATTTAAATTCCAACATGCATATGCTTCCAAATAGTAAACTTCAGAAAATCTCATCTTATGTGTAAACACTTCATACTTTGGCAAGTTTTAATTGTTTTATAATTTCTTCAAGTATATGCTTCACTACTTGGTCAATTTATGTTATATGTCATAAAAACTATTGGAGCACTATCATTTATTTGAAACAATTGTAGCTTAAAGAAATCTATTTCATTTTACTTGCTTATTTTCCATTCAATGGTGCAAACACATATGAGTTTATTTACAGTCTAGCCTCTCAATTTTTGGAAACTATTTCTCTTTGAAGCATTTGCATGAAACATTAGTTTATTTTGGGGGAATTAACACAATTTGCACTTCTTCTAAACATTTTAGTATAGAAAGGCCCGAAGTTTCACTAAAACTTACCTCCAACTTAAGTTGGTTGAATAGACTTTTAGGGAGCTTCTACCTCTATTGACTCCTCATTGTGAGATCCAAATATTTGGGTGAGGATGAAGTCTAAGGACTAGAGTTCAATTGTAACTTTGCCTTGGCACTAATCAAATAAAATGAACCAAGAACAACACTCCGCCACATTTGCTTTGGTTTAAAGTCTCACATGCAAATCTTATTTCAAGGGGCACTTTAGATGCAAGCATTGTAATCTCTTTTAATTTTGCAACAAGTTTAATTTTCTTGTACTTGCAAATTGACTCATCTTTTGGTTTAATTGCATATTGTCATGAATGGTTGATTCCACTTTCAAGTACTATTGTTTTGGGTTGCAAACTCAGTCGCATGTTGTCATATTGGTCTAACATTTGAGTTCTTTTGCATCCTTTTGAGCAAGATAGTTTCCATGCTTTGATTTGTAGACTTATTCATCTTGAAAGCACTTATAATACCTTGTGCTAACAATTTATTGTTTCACTTTTCAGGGTTATTTTGGTTTTCCATTTGAAAGCATTTCACTTCATTTTAAGCAAATTTCAATTTCATTTCTTAAAGAGCAATACTTTGAAGGCACTGGTTGTTTATGTACTTCATGCTTATCTTATGTATTGATGGTTATTGCTCATATCATTTTTTTCTTATAAACCTTAGTGAAATAATCTGTTTAACTCTAACAATTCTCCTAGAATCTCACATCTTTTTAACTTAACTTTTCATTAGGGACTACCCCCCTTAGCTAACCTAGCAGATAGCTCAAACGGAGAGAGTTGGGATTAGTTTGACAGCCCCTTCTCTAAGTTCCCTTCCACCAACCACACCCTGTGAGGTTGAAAGCTTTTCTCACTAACTTGTAAGTAGGTGTAGGCAGCAGAGTCAACACAACCCAAGCCTCCCCACCTCATCCTTCAATTGGATTATGACCCATCCCTCACCAAGGGATATTGTGATGGAGCCTCACAGGGAAACCTGGACTGCATCATGGTGGGGGGATGGTTTATATTGCCCACTGGAGCTAAACTGACCTTCAAGCTAGGCGTAGGGAGAGCTACCAACAATTGAGCAGAATTGTTCACGGTCTCTACTCTCCTCAACATTACTTGGGAAGCAGGCATCAGAAGAATGGCTGTGTTGGAGACTCATAGGTTGTTATAGGCTGGAGGGAGAATTTCAGATATAGATCTGTTCCATCAACCAAGATTCAGATCCATCGGAGTAAAAATCACAAAATTCCAAAATATTTCTTTCACATGTATGTACACGGAGATTAACTCTCAAGCTGCTTTGTTATCAAAAAATTCAGGCCACAAAAGCCCGGGGCCAGTCAAGCATACAGCAGAGGAACTCTTCCTTCCATGATCCGGATACTTCTTTTGACATCTGAGAAAGAGGTGAAGGTGCTTGGTTACGCAGTCCCTCCGTTATTGTGTTTATTGGCACTTCATTGGAACTTTTTCTTACTAGCACAGGTATTGGGTGAGGAGTTCTGTTCCAATGCAAACAAACATCACGCTCTCCCTTTTTCGTTGCATGAATGTATATTTAAGTACTGTTTAATCATACAAGGAAAACAGACCAATGGAAGCTCTAAGATATAAAAGCTACTTTATCAGGCTGAGAAGCCATACATAAGCACTCTTTTTATCTATAAAATGAGTAGACCTTTTTCTTCTGGAGAAAAAAAGCAAGGTTTGGATAACAATTATCTGCTATTTGAATTTTTATAACTAATTACGACACAATTCTTATGCCGGTCAGTATGCATTTCTCAATGCCTTCAGTCATTTGACAGTCCCAGAAAGACAGCATCAGAATAAGGGCTGCTCTGCAGTAACCTGTAGCTCCAGAGTCCAAATATAATAGTTAATATTCTTCTAAAGTATTAATCAAAGTACCAATTATTTATTTATTCAATTAGATATTAAAGTGCTTTAACAAAACATGCAAATGTACCGAAATTTAGTTAAAGCCATATTCTTAATAGTGATAGAAATTCTAACAAGAATGGTTAGAAAGAAAGAATAAAAGACAGAATTTTGCAACCAATGCAAACTTTGCAAGAAAGAACATTGATTCTTAGAGAACATTGCAATAAATCTAATGAAACTCTATTCAATTTACCTTGGTTTCCATGTGTGTCAAGATTTTGAATCTGGGAACCATATACAGGCAGCAATAAGATTTCTATTTATAATCATAAATTATCAGGAGTCCTCTGGAGCTGTCTCCATCAGCATGTTCCATAAAGGCTGCACAAGGTATTGTGCCTGTGGATGCACTGTTGTTGCACATAAAAAGGGAAAATTATCACTGATGTGCATAAATGTTGGTTTGTGGAAATAATACTTGTATAAAAGGAAAGCATAATACACACCTACTAGAAAATCATGGCATATAGTAGAGCTAACAAATCTATACAAATTCTGATGTATAAGTTGCAGAAAAGCATGAAAGAGCATGACACGAGAAGGTAATGAATTACATCATCTGGTTTGAAAAATATTTTGGATCATTTTGTGAGGTAACTTGCATCCCGCAGTTTCCAATTGAAATATCTCATCTGAATTAAGACGCCAACCAAGTGCACCTAGATTTTCTTTTGCTTGTTGTAGAGTCTTTACTCCAGGAATGGGAACTGTTCCTTTACAAATGCACCAGTTAATGGCAACCTGAATGAAGTATACTAATCAGACAATACGTTACAGACATATTCATTCTTCTAAATATGTATGTTATCAAATGCAAGATAGTTTAATAGTTAGAAATCAAATTACAAATGCATTGTGTATTTGTGACTACCATCCTGATTATTAGATTACCATAGACAAAAAAGTTCTCTGAATTTATCATTCTTAATTTTTGCAGTGTTTTATGCTTAGCACGATCACTTATTCCAATTCTTCTTCAATTAGCAATCACTTTTCACATAAATTCAATCTTCCAATGACAGTGAGCAATTGTAGATAGAACAGTAATTCCAATGCACCAAGGTTACTTGGGAGCAGGAGCAAAAACGGGGAGCGGGAGTGGGAGTGACATTTGCAGAAGCTCCCGGTTTGGGAGTGATTCAGGGAGCGATTATATATATATTATATTTTTTATATTTTGATGCATATATGTCAACAAAAGCATGTAGAATGATTAATTAGATATAAAAAGAATTTAAAAACATAGATTGAACCATATAACAACAATCATCTAGAAGTTATAATCTTCATCAACCACGTCCACAAGTTAGTAACATAGTAACATACAACATATTGAATCTCATGATTCATCAATCTTAAAGTTTCAAGCTTTCAAAATTCAATATATAACATATATCATCATTGATCACCAAAGTTGTACTTGTAAGTTAAGTGTAACCATTACAACAAATAATATCTAACATGAAATGAAATGTTATAAAATGAAATGAAATGAAACAACTTTCAACTTTCACGAAGCATCATATTCATGATTCATTACCAATGAGTTATAATTGCCAACTTCAACTTCAAACTTAATTGTGATATATTGTTTACAAAAAATATCATAATAAATATGAAAGAATCAACAGTTATAAAAACTACTAGAAACTAGAAAAGACAAGTAAATCTATTATCTATTGCTAATGCTTGGGCCACTTGCCATGAGATTAGCACACTCCTCCTTTTCAAGGACCACCTTGTCTAATGCTTCCTATATCGTTTAGATACCTCTGGATCTGTATAGGGTTTGATCCTAACCCCACCCCCAGGTGCAGGTTGGCCCAACGAAGATGGAGAGTACTATTTTGGCATAAGGATATACACCAAGGCATGTAGCGGAACATTAAGTTTATTCCACCGTGTACACACACAATTGTGAATCAGTTTATACAAGTTGGGATCATCTTCCTAAACAATATCTTTTATTTGCCCCAACATGGTATCCATCTGCTCATACACCTTCCCAATCACTGGTTTATCTGTATTTGCAAAATGAATCATGCTATAAATGGGCTTGGTGAATTGTAATACTTGCCTCACACGTGCCCAAAACAGACCATCAACAGCGGTCTCCTCCACCTGTTCAAAACCTTGCTTGTCAGTTGCATTTGTAACCCTGTCCTTTAATACCTGTCAATGTAGACTTCATACCATGTTAGCCAATGACTCTCTTATCTTCAAAAGGTGCTTGAAGGTGAGGTAATAGCTAGCAAATCTAGTCTTCGCAATCTTCAATGGCTCCAACCTTGAGTGACTGCGGAAAATCCCATGTGTATTGCGATGATTTGTAATATAATGGTTCTACAATGTTGATATCGGTCTTGAACTTCTCTGAGTAATCATATGCTAAAAGAAAGATGGCACCACTAACAGAAACAACAAGAACACTTATTAAGCCCCAAGGGTTAGCTCAGTTGGTCAAAATCAATGCCTCGCCGTTCGGGAGGTCACATGGTCCATTATGCCCAAAGCCTTTAGGGTTAGGCCTTGCTAGTAGGCCGCGGGGCTAGATTCCCTTCGGGGTCGATCAGCCCAGATTTTTCTGTGGACGTAGCGACCACCCGTTGACCAAGGTGTCTGTGAACCACCAAAAAAAAAAAAAAACAAGAACACTTATCAATGGCTTTCCTTTTACATTTGTCCATCCATCATATATAATGGACATCCCATGCTTAATCCAAGAATTTGTCATTCTACTCAAAGAATGTGATATTTTTGCTTTTTCATGTTCAAGTCCAACAGTTCTAGCCTTGTCATACCCAGGGCTCGTGTATCCTTTGGGGGCATCATTTATGGTAGAAACCATTTCATGCCAATAAGGTGAGTGAAGAACATTGAATGGTATCCCACATACATAGAGAAACCAATAAATTTTTTAATCCTCATCATTCGTGCACCCTTCACAAGGAAATCTAATATGGTTCTATGCCTTAAAGAGATGTTTGTTCCTGTGCCTCCATATCCACTTCCATGGGAGGATGCTGAAGGAGTTCTTTGTGCATGTTGATGTGATTGTGAGCTATGTTCAAAGAAACCCTTTGATTTTTTAGATTTGTATTGGGCTTCCTCCTCTTCCCTTATGTATTTGGCTCTATCTATTGTTGACACACTTACACAAGTTTTGATTCCTATTGGTTTATCTTCATCCCATGGCCTTTTCCCACAGAGGTGCCTTCTGGCACGGGTATATGAACCTGTGTAAGTTTTTTTGCAATGGGGGCATGCAAATTTAGTGGTTCCACCCCCTTTCCCTTAGTCAAGCCTAGAAACATATTTCCACAATGGGATTTGGTCTTGTTTAGTTTTTGGGGCCTCATCATGTCCACTCTCTTCCTCCTCACCAAGGTACTCCACTCCAAGGTTTTCATCAAATCCACTATAACCCACTTCTTCATCCTCTTCTTGATCATGATCAACCCTCCTTCTTCTACTCTCCAACACCATAATAACCGAAAAGGGAACGAACAAGAAGAAAATGCCAAGCCATATCACCATGATGTTTGAGCTTTGAAGCTTTGAGTCTGCAAAAAAATGAAGGAGTGGGAATGGGAATGGGAAATAGAGAATTTTCTTTATTTTATTTAGCAATGAACATAAAAAACAAAAATGCTAGATTAGAGTGTAGATCCTACCTCTTTGGCCTTCAATCCCAAGCTTTAATCTCCCTTTCAAGCTCCTCAAGCTCCTCCAAGCTCCGCTCTCTTGCTCTGTCTTGTTCTCTCCAAGCTCCAAACTCTCTCGAACTCTCTCTTGCTCTCTCCAATGGTGAATAATGGGAAGGGAGAGGGTCTTTCTATCCTTTTCCCGCTACCCTTTCCCTCCATTTTCTCTCCCTCTCCGTCATCAGTCGTCGCCCCTCTCTAGGTCGCAACGGCCTTTTCCTTCGCTCTGGGAGCGACTTTTAGGAGGGGGAGCGGTCGGGAGTGATCGCTCCCCGACCGATCCCCCTCTTAAAAATTGCTCCCAAAGTGAAGGGGAGTAGTCAAGGAGCGGGCGCTCCCGACCGCTCCCCTAATCACTCCCTAAAAACCAAGGAGTGTTTTTTTTTAAGGGAGCGCGCTCCTGAATAGCTCCCGAGCAGAGCGCGAATTGGGAGTGGATTTGTGGGGGGGAGCGCTCCCCTGCATTGCTGCAATGTGTTAGTGTCAGTCTTTACAGCCTTCCTCCAGTGATCAAATATACTCTTACAAAGTTATTTTGAAGTGTCAAGGTCAAATTTTGTC
>APFE031715486.1:72551-87230 GCA_000404065.3 Pinus taeda | reverse complement strand
TATTATGTGTTTTCTTAGTCATTTTGAGAGGTTGGAAGGTTGGACTCTAGAGGGAGAAGTGCTATTGTATTATTGACTTGTATTTTCTGCAATTTGAGGAAAAAGGAAGGCTAGGGTTTTGCAGACTTCATTGTGGATTCTTGTGGATTATTATGTTGATGGTGTGCTTCCTATTGTTATTGTAAGTGTGTTTATGTGTTCCATTCCTTAATCTCTTGCTGCTATTTAAACAAAAGAAGTGATAAAGTTTGAATTCATGCATGCCATGCTCAGCTTTCAATTTTGTTTAAATTTTATGTTTTCCGCCGTTTAGAGAGGATTCAAATTCATTGTTTGCCCTCTTTATCTTTTCTCCTTTCCTCCTTGATCATCTTTTTCAACTAAAGGCATCAGCATAGATTCCTACCTTGCCCCAAGGAATCACCTGCAAAAACTGAGCTCAATCCCCGCACCCTGAATTGCACTCCCTCCAATTGCCACCAAAAAATCCAAAAACTCTAAACCAATCCCCCATATCAGTTTACTAGCCTAAAATCCTTGTTCCTAATTGGTCAACTCATCCTATTGACAAAATCCATCGAGTTTTGACCCGAGAGAGCCTTCTCATACCTCGTAGGGCTAGCTACGAGGTGAAATGGTTTGATGTAGCCTTGAGAGTTTGTCTATCTCAGCCTAGGTGAATTCCAAGCGCTAACACAATGCACAATAAAAGAAAGCCAAGAGAAATAACAAGAGACACAAGATTTGGTCAAAGACGAGAAAAACCCCACAAGGGAAAAAACCCTTTCAAAATTCTTCTTCTATTAGATTGTCATCAAATGTTCAACAGAGAGATACAATGTTCCAATTCATCAACAATGAATCAAAGGTCAACAACTTTGACCTATCCAATTCAACTAACCAATATTCAATGGTAGACAAAGCCCAAAAGTCAAATCTGATCCAAAGTCAGTCTACACTTTTGGTCAAAGTCAACATAAGTCAACAACAATCAAAGATTCCCTACTCAATCAATGTTTAGCAGCCAAAGTGCCTCCAAAACAGCTCACTCAACAGTCAAAGGATGTAGCCTTCCAAGCTCAGTCAAACCCAATGAAAAAAGTCAACAAAAGGTCAGTCAAAAGAAAGAAATCTTGCAGTCAAACTTCATAATTTTCTACCATCAACTGTAGTCAAGGTCTGCGATCAACCCAAGTCAAGCTGCCCAAAAAAGTTTGGCTTCTTTACCAATCAATTCATCCTTCCAAAATTGAAATTTCCCAAGTCAAACCAAATCAAAACAAGTCAAATTTGGTCAATGGTTCGTCAAACCATCCCAATCATCATGTCAACGCAGAAAACAGAAAATGCCTCCTCCTCTTCGCACATGTGAACTTGGAATTCCTATTTTCAGACCTGTATGAACCAAATCAATCAAGGGAGAAGTGATGAGTTGATGATGCTCCAAAGTGATGAGACATGATATGTATTTATATGCAGTGGAGGAGATCCAATTTGACCTTTAGGCCGACCTGAATTTTTGTGCACATGTGGTTCCATCATTAAAAATAATATTTTTCCTTGAGCAAAGTAAATTTTTCCAAGGGCTAGTAGGGGTCTTTCTTGATGAGGAACATTGTCCAAAGGAGGGAATTCGTCCTTGAGCTGTGAAATTAACAATCCTTGACAAGGCTAGTTTTCAAACTTTGAGAGTAAATTACAAAAACTTTCAACAAAATGACTTGGAAAAAGTAACTGTTCACAAGGTCTCCATTTTGAGTCCTTTACCATTTCTAACCTCTATTGTTGTTGTCTTGATTCTTCTTCCCACTAACTGTACCTCAATTGAAGTAGTGTTGTTGTTGTACAAACTAGCAGGGCTAGTAAATAGGCTAAAACTAGAGGGCACAACAACACCATGGGACAAAGGCCCACTTCACCATAGCCTATGTCCCCTTCTCTTCTCGGGTTTTCACCGAAAAGAGGAGTCCCAGTATCCCTCACTTGTGATAGATGTTCCTAGGATAGGTTTTAAGTGAAGCAAGGTGGCTCATCCAATGGAATTCAATGAAAGTACGAGCTTTGGGAGAAGCTAGGAGGACTTCTAAGAAAAATACCATGAAAGGAAGACTACCCGAGGCCTAGGGTTGGGATATTTGACGAGATAGAAGTTCATCCAAGGTCTAGATAGACAAGAGAAAAGGCTATGATTGATATACTTGAACAAGTACTAAAGCACAAGTCTTCAAAGAATCCCCAAGTTGAAGGATTAGCACCTAGGGTTCCCTCTTGATGTGATGGTTAGGGCATCAAAGTTTATGGAGAATCCATCGTGAGAATTACCTAAAATATGGAAGAGAGTTAGAGGAAACACCAATGCAGAAGGTTGTCTAGATCCGAGGAAATTTGTTGGAATAAAGCTAGATCTAAGCCCTTGATGATAAGATCTAGTCTCTAGAATTTTTTGCAGGGCCAGTTATTGAAGAATTTGTGGTGAAATTGAAGATCTAAAGCAGATTTAATTTTCTAAGATATTTGCCTCAAGTTTTGTGTTTTCAGGTGCCACATTCATTGAGGAAAGATTGGACAAGTTGGGCAAGTGATCTTCAAGGCCTTGGGCCTTTGGTTTGACCTCTTAACTCCTGCTCATTTCACTATTTACCTACAACAATCATATTTAATTCATAACAGTGACAAAAATTCATAAATATGATCTAGAAATCGTTCATAACTATTGTTTTTCCACGACCCTCATGTCTGGGATAGAATCTTAAATATGACGCTACCAAACCAAGAATCACAACAAAACTACTTTTCACAGTGGAATATAAACAACAATAAATCTACTAGCGCACAAAATATAGACAACTTTTTACAATTTTAAACCCAACTTCGTTATATTAATCAAACTAAATAATACGATAGTCTAGGGCTCCCGTACCAAGAATAACGACCCTCAAATATCCACTAGTACAAGAATACTAAACTGGGGCTTGGTGTCAATCCATTGACAACCAATCTACACTCAACAAGATACTATTACCATCTGGTTGTAGCACGCCCTCTCAGCTCCTCTTGGTTGTACCCTGTATCTGTTAGGTCCTTTGGTTACTAAACTGCAACACTACCTCTATCAACAATCCAAGTCCATCTAGCCACTGAACCTCGGCTCTCCAATCTAATCACTAGTTGTGCCTTAGTCCATCAAGGGAACAAATCATCGACACTCCTGTCAAGTTGTTCACAACTTCGTTTGTGAACAACTCACAACTGTCCATTATCGCTCCTCAGCTACTCAGGGACTTCAGCCCATTATGGTCTTCTTGCGCTGCTCTAATGAAGACCAACATAGGGCATGGAAGGCTGCAACCTATCACTCCAAGATGTCCATCTCCCACAATGAACACAGGCTAGGTTTACCCATCTTCTGTTGTAGAAGTCCTTCTCCACACTCAAATCTAGGGTTGCTCAACTGCTCCTCTAGTTGATCAAACTTTGAGCTCAACTTCTTCCACTCTAGCGACCACCTAAGTCCATGAACACTATGCACCCCGGACTCCAACTTGGTTACTATCACGTTGTCCGCCAATAGATAATAAATGCCCAATCCTTGTCCACACTTCATCCACTCCCACACTGCCCTCTAACAGACCACGAGTGACCAATCCTTATTGTAGCATATGCTCCTAGTTAGGGAATCCTTACACCTAGGAAACGCTCCTCTTGGCTGGTAATAGACTCCATCAAATTGTCCTCTCCTAGGACACTACATCTGTTGATTTGTGGTAGCATCGTATGTGCTCTAGCCATGAAAATTGGTGGAGAGGCTAAGGCACATAAGATCTCCAAGACTGAGAAATGGTTTGGGGAAATTCCACTCAGTTGGAGAGATATTAAAACAATTACTATTTTTAATGGGGTTCCTAAGTCTAAACTTAGGAAAATTAAAATATTAATGGGCATTAATATCAAATTGGGTGAGAATGTTCTAAATGACATGGATCAAGCCAAATCTAATCTTGGCCGTTGATTAGGGACTTAATCTCAGCCATTGAAGACTCAACAGGAAAAGTATAAGAGGAGGTTTGAGGGTGTTGATTTGGGGTAGCATCGGATGTGTTCTAGCCACGAAATTTGGTGGAGAGGTTGGGGCACATGACATCTCCAATACCTAGAAAGGGTTTGGGCAGATTCTAATCAGATCAGAAGATATTAAAACAATTAATATTTTTAATGGAGTCCCTAAGTCTAAACTTAGGGAAAATAAAATATTAATGTGTATTAATTATGAATTTGTGTTAGAGTGTCCAAAAGACAATGGATCAAGCCAGATTAATCTTAGCCATTGATTAGGGACTTAATCTCGGCCGTTGAGATGTCAATAGGAAAAGTATAAGAGGAGGTTTGAGGGTCACTTGGAGAAGACACCAGAGTGATCAATCATTCTATTCTCTAGAGCGAGGTTTGCTAAGAGAGATAGAATCAGTGATCGGAAAACAGTTGAGGGGCATTGAGTACAGAGAGACAGAGGCAAAGATAGTGTCGAGATAGTAGCAGAGCAACCAGAGAGAGAGATGCAGGAGTAGCCAGTGCTCACGCAAGGCTACACAGAGGCAACGAAGTGTTGCGCAGAGCACCGGAGGGGCTAGCGTAGCTGACGCAGAGGCTCAGAGAGCTGACGCAGGGCCTCCTCAGGCTGACACAGGCCAAGATAGGCTGATGCAGGGCCAACGTTGAGCTAGGAGAGGCTGACACAACCCAAATTAGTCAGACGCTAGGGTTTCTGGGGCAGATTAGTACTGAGTAGCTACCTGAAGGATAATCCAGGGTTTCAGCTAGTAGATTTTCTAAAAACTGAGAGGTATTACTACTAAGGAAATTCTTTGTTGGGTAGGCCAGTTTTGGCACCCAGATTGTACCCTGATATTGCTTAATAAGAAAACCCTCAGATAGTTGCACCGGTTTTCCCACATTGGACTTTTCCGAGGACATTAGTCCAAAAATAATGGTGTTATATGTTGTGTTTGCTCTTGTTTCTTTTGGTTGTTGATCTGTAATATGTTGAGCATGCACTGGTGTTTATTTTCAGTATTTATTTTCTAAATAACTTAAGGAAAAATAACAAGTAAGAATAAATTAGATAAAGTGCGTGAAGGGTTTCTAACTAAGTAAACTTAGAAACTTCAACATGGTATCAAAGTGTGATTGCAGATCATAGGAGGACTAAAAGACATCAGCCGAGCAGAGCAATAGCAGCAGAAAACAGTGGTCCCGAGGTGACAGAATTTGTTTCTAGCAATGCAAAAGCCAAGGAGTGTGACACAGAGCCAGCCAGGACGACGCAGAGGAAGCCGGGAGCTGCACAGAGCCCCAGAGAGGCCAGCATTGTTGACGCAGAGGGCCAGAGGGTTGATGCAGGGCATCCCAGGGTTGACGCAGACCCATTCGAGTGATGCAGAGCCAGCGTGAAGCAGAAAGGGGCTAACACAGTTCCCAGATAGGCAGTTGCTAGGATCTAGAAGGTTGCACGAATATTGCAGAGTGGAGTTGGTGAGGTACTGTAGTCAAAACAGTACCTGACAAAGCAGGGCCAGAGGAGTTGTTACCGAGGGTTTCTAGCCGAGGAACCCGGATCAGCAGTGCAATTGCACAAGACGATCAGAGTAGGGGGCATCTCGACAAGCGGCAGAAGGATTTCCAGGAGGGAAATCAGGACTCAGAGGGAGTCCAGAAGAGAAATTGCAGACAGGAAGTAGAGACTCAGAGAAGTCGAACAGAGAACTTCCAGGAGGGAAGTAGAGAAGCATCATGGCACTACACAGGGCAAGAGACCAGGATAGACTGGATGGAGCATCGAACTTCGCAGTCTAGAAGGCCATAATCTTATCAATGCTTAACAGGAATCGTGTCAAGAACTTTGCCTTGAAGGTAATAGCTGTCCCAATCGACCCTATTGATAATGACAGGTACGAGGAGGCAATGGTGAGGGCCAAGTGCATTACCCTTGACGGGGTCAAGGATCATGTGGTACCACATATAACCGAGAAGGAAATGGCATTTGAGATGTGGGAGGCTCTCAAGAAGCTGTATCAGCATACTTATGTGCAAAGAAGAATGTTGCTTGAGAATCAGTTGAGGTCTTATCTGATGAAGAAGGGAGAACCGATTGACACCTTCCTCAGAGGACTGAATGAGATCCGAGATCAGTTGACTGCTATAAAGGTGACACCGAATTAGGAGTTGATGGTGAGGACAGCCTTGAATGCTATCTCAGAAGATTGGGAAGTATTTGTCCCGAGTATACTGCGCAAAGGGACACTTCCACCTTGGGACGAGATGTGGGCAGCTCTTCGCCAGGAAGAGATCAGACGGCAGTCGAAGATGGGTAGCAACAACAAGTCAAGCAGGAGGAGGAAGATGTGGCCTTAGCATTTGAGGGAAGGCAGGAAAAGCGGAAGAAGAAATATCTCTCCAAGATCAAGTGCTTCCACTATGGGGCACTGGGTCATTATGCGACCCAGTGTCCAAGGAATAAGAGTAAGGGAAAGTCTTCCTAGACTAAGGCAGCGCCAGCATAGGCAGAGAAGGAAGTTTTGACAGACGATGACTGTGCCATGAGTGCACATGCACCACTTGAGCAGAAGTGTGGAGACATCGAGCTGTAGTCAGGCGGACTACAGGCAATGAGGGGCAGGATCCTCGAGGTACCCAGCCTCTTGGATTAGACCTTGCTACTAGAGCTCTGAAGAGGAGTAGCAAGACTAGCTGAGTTGGGTAGAGACGAATGCAGATGAAGATGCAAAGAGAGCTACAGTACAGGAGTCTCGAGACAGCGCGAGGCTAGCAAGCTACAATAGTACGAAAGGCATAGGAGTGTTGCACTAGTGTAGGATGGCACAGAGAGGTGTGCAACGGTGCGAGATGCAGGGAGTTGTTGCAACAGCGCAGAGGTCAGAGAGGGAGCACTTATCAACGGCAAAGGGAGCTTCAGCATCAATGGGTGTCTCTAGCCCAACAGGGAGGTCAGATTGGGAGATTAGTTACTTACTTCTCAGTAACTAAGTTGCAGTGCAATAGTGGGCAACACGATGCAGCATGATGAGAGGAGGTGCAATGCAGATGCAGTGCTGGGAGAAAGGACCAGCAACAGCACGGATGCAGAGGGAGCTATCATACAGATGCAACAGTGGCAGTGGCAGAACCATGGGCAGCAGTACAGGATGCAACAATGCAGAGGATGTTGGGCAGCAAGGCCTAGCATCAACACAAGTATCGATGTCGAATGATCAGAGTAATACTCAGTGAGGAGTATTGCTAGAGCACAGTCCTCGCTAAGAGGGAGTGTTGATTTGAGGTAGCATCGGATGCGCTTTAGCAACAAAATTTGGTGGAGAGGTTGGGGCACATGAGATCTCCAATACCCAGAAAGGGTTTGGGCAGATTCTAATCAGATCAGGAGATATTAAAATAATTAATATTTTTAATGGAGTCCCTAAGTCTAAACTTAGGGAAAATAAAATATTAATGTGTATTAATATGAATCTGTGTTAGAGTGGTCCAAAAGACATGGATCAAGCTAGATATAATCTTAGTCGTTGATTAGGGACTTAATCTCGGTCGTTGAGATATCAACAGGAAAGGTATAAGAGGAGGTTTGAGGGTCACTTGGAGAAGACACCAGAGTGATCAGTCATTCTATTCTCTAGAGGGGGTTTGCTAAGAGAGATAAAATCAGTGATCGAAGAGCAGCTGAGGAGCATTGAGTACAGAGAAACAGAGAGATAGAGATAGTGTCGAGATAGCAGCAAAGCAGCCAGAGAGAGAGATGCAGGAGCAGCCAGTGCTCAGCAGGGCCACACAGAGGCAGTTAAGTGCTGCGCATAGCACCAGAGTGGCTAGCATAGTTGACGCAAAGGCTCAGAGAGCTAACGTAGGGCCTCTTGGGGCTAACGCAGGCCAAGATAGGCTGACGCAAGGCCAGCGCTGAGCTAGGAGAGGCTGACGCAGTCCAGATTGGGCAGACGCTGGGGTTTCTAGGACAGATTGGTGCTGAGTAGCTGCCGGAAGGATAATCCGGGGTTTCAACCAGTCGATTTCCAGAAATTGAGGTATCATTGCTAAGGAAATTCTCTGTTGGGTAGGTGATCCAAAATGGATTTTGCATAGATTCCTAAGTCAAGGTTTTCCTCACAGAGGAAAAATGAAAGTCCAAGGAAGTTCCTGGAAATAGCCCCAGTTCAGAGATCTTCTCCTCTTGAATCTATTGCAACTTGAATGGGAAAAAATGGACTTAGGATGCAGAAGTTATCGCTTAAGGAAGATGCCCTTTGTTCCTTAGAAAAAGAGGCAAAATCCTTTAAAAAGGCAAAAAAACCCTTCAAAAGGGGAAATCGCATTGGACCAAGGCAAAAGAGCGGATTAAGTGAAAAAGGGAAGCCACCCCCGATCGTCGATCCCTGACATATCGGGTCGAAGGAAGGCACATGTGATATATCATAGGGGTCGGGCTGAGCGATATGTCGATCACCGATATTGGCGGATCGCAATCGGCGATGCCACGAGGCAAAGGCGGGACCCCGCAACGCGCGATATGCCGATTGCCGATATCGGCGAATCGCAATCGGCATTGGCATCAGTCATGCCATATGGGAAACCCCGGGCCCATGCGATACGCAATTGCGATATCGCAATATTGCGTCGGGGTCATGCGACAGAGCGGGCCACATATATATGCGTCGATGCGATGTGACGGACCCGAAAGGGTTTTGTAAATGCCACTGCATAAATATTTCAAAATGGGCTAAAGCCATTATTATGGGATTTTTACGATGTTTTAATGTGTTTTAAAATATAAAAGGAAATCCATGAAACAAGTAGGATTTCGGGAGGACCCAAAGGCGGTAAGTGGTTTGGGTCGGGCTCCGCCCGAGTCCATACAATGGCTGCCACGTGTCCAGGCCGAGGAGAGGGAAAACCACCCTTATCGGGCGGTTAGCCCCTGTACAAAAGGGCCGCCCGAAATGAACCACCACCGTTGGATCTAGATCTCTCAGATCAACGGTGGGGCTGTGATACACGATTTAAAAGGCAGACCCGAAGGAATATAAGGCGGGGTTCATAGTTTTGAAGTTCGATGGACACGTTTTGGCAGACTTTTCCTGCGTTTGAACACATTTCTTTGTGTAAACATAGAATCACTGTCTCAGGGATTTCAAAAGGCCCAATGCACTCATCCGTTGTAGAACAGGTGGCCACCTCCCCTAAAGGCATTATGCCATGATTGCTCAATGCTAACGCTTAGAAGAGGGATTCGAGCGGACAAAGGCCGAAAGACAGAAAGCCCGAGAAAAGGGAAAACAAACAGACAGTGCCAGTTGGCTTAAAAAGCCATCACTGTCAGAGACAGGGCGGCTGAATTGTTGTTGGTTGCTGAGGTTGTTGTTGGGGTTTTATTGCTGAAAGTGAAGCCAAAGCAAGAAGTTAAGGTGAAGGAGGCAGCGCAGAAGCAAAAAGAGCAGCCGAGGGAGTCACTTGGAAGTTAAGTGAAAAGCCAAGAGGGTTGTAAACTGATAGAGAGCTGAAAGGTGCCAGAGCCGAAGAGCAAGAGCCAGAGCCAGAGCTGAAGAGCCAGAGTCAAAGCCAAGAGCCAGAAACAAGAGCCAAGAGCCAAAGCTTCAAGAGCTAGGGGATATAATGGTGTCTAAACCCACTGTTTCTGTGTAAAACGGCAAGAGTTGAGCCAAGAGCTTGTAAAAAGGACTTATACCATAATCCCAAAGAACCTAGTTGAGTTGACTAGAGCTCACGGAGATGTAGCCCAAGAGTTGTGGGTGAACTCCTAATTAAATTGTTGTTTCTGTGTGATTGCTTATTGTTGCATTGTTTACTGTTATATGCATTTATATATCAGTTTAAGCACATCAACTTACAACACAACAACAGAAATTAAAGCATATAATCAGTAAAAAAAAAAAAAAAAAAATACCAGCATACACTTATATTTTCAAGCATTTTTTAATTCCACATTGGTTAATCAATAAGACTTGGGAATATTTAAACTTTGAAAGTGGGAGAGGTACTTGTAAGTTGGACAAGAAACCTAAGTGCCCCGTTCTCAGATCAGTAGGCCAGTTTCGGCATCTACATTGTACTCTGATATTGCTTAATAAGAAAACCCTCAAATCGCTGCACCGGTTTTCCCACATTGGGTTTTTTTGGGACATTAGTCCAAAAATAATGGTGTCATACGGCGTGTTTTTTCTTGTTTCTTTTAGTTACTGATCTGTAATATGTTGAGCATGCATTGGTGTTTATTTTTAGTATTTACTTTGTAAATAACTTGTTAAGGAAAAATAACAAGTAGGTAGGAATAATTAGATAAAGTGCATGAAGGGTTTCTAACTAAGTAAATTTAGAAACTTCAACAAACGGTCAGTTGGAGATACACCAAAATTGATGCTCTTGATGCCTCAGTATAAGAGGAGGCTTGAGATGCTCTTGGCCCTCGCCGTTGCCTCCTCGTACTTGTCGTTATCAGTTGGATCAAATGGGATTGCTATCGTCCTCAAGGCGAAATGCTTGACACGATTCCTGTCTAGAACAGATGAGATTTTAGCCTTCTAGACTATGAAGTTTGAGGCTCCGTCCAGTATGTCCTGGTCTTTTACCTCATTCACTGCCATCTCACTGCTCCTCTACTTCCCTCCTGGAAGTTCTTGGTGTGACTCCCTTTGAGCCTCGATTTCCCTCCTGGAAACCCTTCTGCCAATGTCGAGATGCCCCCACTCCAATCATTAGTGCAGCTACACCAATGATCCGCATTTCTCGACTAGAAATCCTCAGTAGCAACTCCCTCCTCCTTGGCCTTGCCCTATTAGGTACTGTTTTGACTACAGTACCCCACTAGCTCCACTCTGCAACTTACCCACAACCTCCTAAACCCCAACAAACTGAAGTTAGAGCTCCTAGGCTCTACGCAATCAGGCACTGCTGAAATGCTCCCCTAGCCAACTGCCTCAACCCTCCCGGTCTCTGCGTGAGCCTTTTCTACCCTCCTCAGTCTCTGCGCTTGCCTCTTCCTAGCTCAATCTTGATGACGCAGGCACTGTGTCACCCCTTCCTTGCTGCTACTCTGCTAGGAACAACTTCTTTCAGTCGGGACAACTGTTTTCTACTACTGCTACTTTGCTCGGCTGATGTCCTCAGTTCTCTTGTGATTTGCAACCACCCTCTGATACCATGTTGGAATTTCTCAGTCAAACCGTTAGAAACCCTTCATGTAAATACTGGAAATAAATACAAGTACATGCTCAACACATTATAGATCATCAACTGAAGGAAACAAAACAAGCACACAAGTGACACCATTGTTTTCGGACCAATGTTCCCGAAAAAACCCAATGTGGGAAAATCGGTGCAGCTATCTGAGGGTTTTATTATTATGCAGTTTCTGAATACAATCTGGGTGCCAAAACCAGCTCACCCAACAAAGAATAATCTCGGTAGTAGTACCTCTCAGTCAAAGACAAATGTTCCGGTTGAAACCCAGGATAATCACCCCGGCAGCTTCACAGCTCCAATCTACCCCACGAACCCTAGCGTCAGCCTCTAGGGATAGCGTCAGCCCTTTCTAGCCCAACGTCACTCTGGCTTGGCCCGTGTCAACCTATGGAGGCACTGTGTCAGCCCTCTGGCCCTCTCTGTCACCCACGCTGGTCCTCTGAGGCACTGCATAGCTCTTGGCTGCCTCTGCGTGAACCCCTCATTGGTTCTGCGTACCTCACTCTCGGCTACTACGCTGATCCTCTTGGTGTTATCTCTACCTCTGCTTCTGTATTCATTGCCCCTTAGTTGCAACTCTGATCACTCTCTCGACTTCCTCAGCAAACCCAACCCCAGAAAGTCGAAATCTTGATCAACTCGGTGTGTTCTCCAAGGGACCCTCAAGCCTCCTCTTATACTTTTCTCATTGACAAATCAACGGCCAAGATTAAGTCCCTAATCAATGGCTAAGATTAGATTTGGATTGATCCATGACTTTTGGACCATTCTAACACAGTTTTATATTAATTCACATTAATATTTTATTTTCCCTAAGTTTAGACTTAGGGACTCCATTAAAAATATTAACTATTTTAATATCTCCCAAACTGTTTAAAATCTGCTCAAACATTTTCTGGGTATTGGCAATTTCATGTGTCTCAGCCTCTCCACCAATATTCGTGGCTAGAGCACATCCGATGCTACCCCAAATCAACACAAACTGCTACCAAAACATTAGAACAAGAACACAAGATGTTGGCTCTCTACCAGGGCCAAAACCTCTCTTCTCTTGAGAGGAAAAACCTTCGATAAGTTTTCTCTTATTGAAGCTTTTTATTGATCAATGCCAAACCCTAGGCCCTTGACTAGAATATCCTCCAAGCACAAGTCAAGTCCTTCCTCCTCTCTACACTTGGTTTCCCTGGCACTTTGTCTTCCTCCTTATGGCACTTCGTCCTCCTTCCGGCACTTTTTTCTTCCTTCAACTATTGGTGTACCTTGTTGCACTTGCTCTAGAAGAGACACTTGTGATGAGTCCCTTCCCTTGTGATGATCCCTACCTCCTCCTTGACCAAATGAGCTCTTCCTTGAGGTGTAGATACAGACTTGTTAGGACTATTCTGCAGCCCTAGTTCTTGCACGTGTGTGAGGTTTGCTTGATGTAATATGGTTCCTCTCTCCTTTGCTTGAGGACCCTCCTTCTTTGCTTGGATAGGAGGCCTTGTAGGCCTAGATTCAAGCCCAAACAATGAGATATGCTTGACTGTAAATTGCTGCTGTCATAACCGCAAGCAGCCCTCTTTTTCCTTCGCACGTGTCACTGGGATTGGCCCTAGAACAGTCCCAAAACCTTCACTGTCCCTTCTATCTTCTTCGCTGCACTTGGAGGCTCCTTCTTCGTCCTTCGCTCACCTTTTCTTGGCTCCTTTACTTCGCTGATTTCAGAGGTAGATGAATGTGTTCTATTTATAGGAGTGGACAGCCTCTATATATAGAGCACTGTCCCTCCTTTAGGCTGACTTGAGGCCAACTATAGGACTGCAGGCCGACTTGACATATATATAGCTCGGATTGCTTCTTTGATGGTGCCTTTGCTTTGTAGGAGACTTGACTTTGCTTGGAGGGATATTCTTTGACTCTTATACAGACATATACATGGTGCAACATGCTGTTAAGTTCTTCAACATTTTCTTTTGACTATTTGACTCACCTATAGCACTTTAACGTGTGCTAGACCTATTTCAATGAGCAAGAAACTCATTGACATATATTATAAAATACAATATTTTTCTTGAATAAATACAAATATCAAAATTACATTTATGAAGACCGAACCTAGTTACATTTCCTTCAACAAAAACCAAAAGAGATCAAGGAGACAAGAGTACAAACTAATCTCACTCTTTCCACCAAATCCCCCCATCAATCGATGCTTAGAAGTATCCATTATAAGTAACCGCAATACTCAATTATCAAATGACAAGACATACCTTTAGATTCGAGAGGCCCACCTTCAAACATATGATCAATACAAGAGGGTGAGGGACCACATGGCTGGCTGTTATGAAACCAGCTCACAAAAAGATAGAAAAGAGAGATCCACGCCTTAGAATTCAGCCTCTTCGAGGGGGCAACCTCCTTTACATTACATAAATGAACAATTCTTCGATGATACAAATGAAAAGACCTCCTTTCTATATATAGGAGTCTAAGGGCTCATTACATAACCAAAGCCGACATAACAATAATAATGTAAGGGCACAATAATAATAATAGTGGGCTTCTATGGGGCACAATAGTAACAATATGGGCACTACATGGGTACATCAATATAATAAGTGGGTTGTACTAATAACAATAAGGGGTTACACTAGTAGTATAGGGGCCTAACATGGCCCTCTCCTTCAAAAAGCGTTGTCCTCAACGCTTGAGTAGTTCTTGATGCTTCTGTATAAAATTCTTGTCCTCCCATGTGGAATCTTCAACGGGTAAGTTCTTCCACTTGATGAGATACTCTGAAATTGATCGCTTTCGTAGCTGCCGGGTTCTTGTTTCTGTGACTGCTCCAGGTTCCAATATGATTTTTCCTTCCTCTTCAATTTCTGGCAATATTGTTTGAATTAGGATCTTTTGCGACTTTTGAATAAGTGGCCATACTTCTTCGTCCCTCTTCCATTCATCCCTTGCTTCGTTTATCCAAGCTGGTCAGATAATAGAAATAGCACAAAACAATGCTTCCACATTCTCATCCTTGAAGAGTTGTCCCCTTCGGTAAGGTCGCCATTTGTTAATTGCATGTAGTATTGCCAACATTTCCTTCTCATAAATAGCTTGCTTGATATGTAGCAGTAAAAATACCCAATCAAAACATTTTTTACTACGATGTGGATCTACCTGTTGTTTCATTTGATTTTGCATCAAAGTGGCATTATCCTTTAAAAGTTGGAGAACTTGTTGTTGATGCACGATGTGATCTTTCACCACTTGAACCTTTTTCTTCTTGATATGTCCTTCTATCTTTAGAGTTTGAGGAGTGATAATTTCTTCCAATCCTTTATAAGATATGGTCGGATTCATTTCTTGATGCTTGATGTGATCTTTCACTTCTTGAACATTTTTCTTCTTGATATGTCCTTCTATCTCTAGAGTTTGAGGAGT
>APFE031715486.1:38665-71118 GCA_000404065.3 Pinus taeda | reverse complement strand
CTTGTGGGAGAAGGTACAAAGGCCCGTGACAAGGGTGGAATTTGATGATCATTGTGGAGGAATGGGTTGTGCTTTAGCCACATGGCTAAGTGCCCGGCATGACTCATGGACAATTTGAAGGGCACACACTTGGGTGGACTTCTCATGGCCGAGACCAAGAGATAGTCTTTGTGGAACCTTTGGTGGAGGAGCTATGATGGAAGGGACTCGTAATGATGATGTTTGGGTGGACTTCTCATGGCCGATACCAAGAGATAGTCTTGGTGGACACTTAGGTGGAGGAGCTATGATGGAGGAAACTCATGAGATGATGATATGGTTGGGTGACCGAGTTCACTAGACCGAAGATTGCAGACTTGGATAAGGATGACTGATTGTTGTGATGGGTCTACTTGGTTGGACTACATGGACAACTTAGTCATGGACATCAAGTTGGAGACATGGAGCATGGCAGCCTTATGCAGGAACATGATGCATGAGCACTTGTAGAGGTGTCACTTATGGGCATCCAATGAGGAGTGCCAAGGCAGGGATGTTGTGCAGATGGATGTGCTAGTGTGACATGGAGACTTATACTTATGAGCCTATGGAGAGGTTGTACAGTCTTATGCAACAAAGCCATGGACTTGGATGGAGTTGTGAGCAGTCTACGGGGCATTCTTACTACATGGAGAGCTGAGGCATCTTGCAGAGACCTTTGGGTGGGGACTTGTATGCTTGCTAGAGTGTTGGTTGAGGATGGCTTATGGAGCTCATGATGACATGAGATTGTTGTGACTTTTGGGGACTTCATATATGGTGGACTTAGAGGATCTGATGCATTGAGGAGCTGAGGTCAGGGACTTTGATGCAGGTGCATACTTTCAAGTGCATTCATGGGTGTGACTTGAGAGTGACTTGATGTAGAGGATCGATATGAGACACTTTGAGGTGATGGAGTTACGATGGTGATGATGCCTTGGTGGCAACACTTGGGCATGGGTTGAGCTGAGACTCAACTACTTTACACATGGGAGCTAATTGATCTTTGATCATGGGCAGCACATGGACACATGAGACAAGTGTATACTTGTTTCTATGGTAGACTTGAGGGATGACACATTGGAGATGTGATGGAGGTTGCTTCATGGACTTGGATGTGGCATACCGAGAGTTGGAGTTGATGAGATGGTCTCTTCATATTGAGGAGGCACACATATGGATGATGTTGGGATAGATGTGGCTGATTTCCTTTAGCACATTGGTACCAAACATCATGGACATGTTGCGGATGTGATGAGGACTACTTCATGGACCCGAGCATGGTTTACTTATGAGGATGGATTCTTGATCGAGTTCAGGATGTGACAAGATGTTTTGAGAAATGACTGATGGTGGCATGAGGATGTGCATTCTCATTGTTTGAGCATGACAGTTGGACTGATCACCTGACTAGTTCAAACATGGGGACTAGTAGTGTACAAAGATATGTTAGCATTGTGTTGGAGTATCATGGCAGTGGTTCACATGAGGACGACACATGACGAGGTTGACACGATATGTTGCAGTGGGCATGTAGCTTGAGATGGAGGGGCCAACCTTCCACGATGGAGAAGCATGTGGAGATTGCGACATGATGGTTGATTGTCATGGATTGGGACGACTTCCGATTGTTGAGATGAGATGTTGGCACATGGTTCAGGTGTGTTAACACTTGTTGACATATCATGGGTAGTTTGCACATGATGGAGTTGATGTACATGATGGAGTTGACACATTGTTGCAGCATACATGTAGCTTGATGTTGGAAGGATCAGCCTTCCGTGGTGGAGAGCAGCATGGAGAGATTGTGGCAGGGGGTCGATGATCATGGACATCTATGACATACATTAGTATGGACTATCTTGGTGACAGTTGGTCACTTGGATGAGACATGGTGGAGATGAGTCCTACATATGTTGCAGGGATGTTTTCCATATGTGGAGGAGTATAAGAAATCTAACTCGTGTTAAATTTTCTTCCAACACAAAAACAAGCACATTTAAATTTGAAAGAAATCTAACACATGCTATATTTCCTTCTAGCACAAACACAAGAACATAACAACATTTTAAGACTAAATAAGTCTAATTTGTGCTAGTTTAACAACATTGCAATGTAAAATAAAATCTAACATGTGTTAGATTTCCTTTTAGCGCAAATTCAAGCACATACAAACATTGTAGATTGAGAAATCTAGCAAGTGCTAGATTTTTGTCTACCACAAATACAAGCACATTGCCAACAACAACATTGTAGAGTATAAAAAATCTAGCTTGTGTTAAATTTTCTTCCAACACAAACCCAAGCAAATTTAAATTTGAAAGAAATTTAACACATGTTATATTTCCTTCTAGCACAAACACAAGAACATAACAACATTTTAGGACTAAATAAGTCTAGTGTGCTATATTAACAACATTGTAATGTAAAAGAAAATCTAATATGTGTTAGATTTCCTTTTAACGCAAACTAGAGCACATAAAAACATTGTAGAGTGAGAAATCTAGCAAGTGCTAGATTTATGTCTACCACAAATACAAGCACGTTGCCAATAACAACATTGTAGAGTATAAGAAATCTAGCTTGTGTTAAATTTTCTTCCAACCCAAACACGAGCACATTTAAATTTGAAATAAATCTAACACATGTTATATTTTCTTCGAGCACAAACACAAGAACATAACAACATTGTAGGACTAAATAGGTCTAATGTGCGCTAAATTTACAACATTACAATGTAAAATAAAATCTAACATTTGTTAGATTTCCTTTTAGCACAAACTCCAGCACATAGAAACATTGTAGAGTGAAAAATATAACAAGTACTAGATTTATGTCTACCACAAATACATGCACATTGCCAACAACAACCTTGTAGAGTATAAAAAATCTAGCTTGTGTTAAATTTTCTTCCAACACAAACACAAGCATATTTAAATTTGAAAAAAATCTAACACATGTTATATTTCCTTCTAGCACAAACACAAGAACATAACAACATTTTAGGACTAAATAAGTCTAATGTGTGCTAGATTAAGAACATTGCAATGTAAAAGAAAATCTAACATGTGTTAGATTTCCTTTTAGCACAAACTCAAGCACATAGAAACATTGTAGAGTGAGAAATCTAACAAGTTGTGATGGATTTCTCACACAAAACAATCTCATACTCACCTCCATATCCCTCCACATGCTCCTCCCCATCTAGGAGATGCATATACATGTTTATAAACCACATCAAGTAAATTGTCTCTCTCACTCATGTGAAATCATGGGTCTTTGTAAGATTTCCCAAACTATGCAAATAGAACAAACTATAACATTATCATCAAGAAAAAAATTTCCTCTCTATGCTGACTAAATCTAGAGTTAAGATGGATCTAAAGGAAAAGCTTGTACCTTGAGAAATTTGATCCCTTTGTAGGCTATCTAAATCTAGAGTTAAGATGAATCTAAAATGGTTTAATTATTAATAATTATAATGTTTATTTTATTTTATTTTATATTTATGTAATTTCACTAAATTAACAAGTTTAAATAACATTACATAACATTAGAACATCTCATTCACTTTGGGCTAAAGTCTCCCATATAATCATTCATGTTGGACTAAAGTCTCTCCATGCAATTATTTAAATTTGTAGATATTTATTTTTATCTTAATCAATAATATTTAATATAAAGTAGAAAACATAAACTTGGAAAAGCCCATAAATATTATAAATATCAAGTGAATTACAATGAAATTTGAACCATTTAAAATTATAATTTTATATTTTTATTTTAGAAAAATTTCAAACCATAAAATTGATAATAATAATTTTTTTATTAGATATATGGTTATTTAATTAATTTTATAATATTAATACAATAATACATGAAAAATGTATATAATTTCAAAAATTGTAATTTATAATTTAAAATTACTAATAAAAAAATATTAACATACCAAATTCTTTATTATTATTAAAATTTGTAGATATTTATTTTCATTTTAATGGATAATATTTAATATATAATGGAAAGTATAAATTTGGGAAGGGCTACCCATATTATAAATATTAAGTGCATTATAATGTAATTTGAACCATTTAAATTTATGATTTTATATTTTTAATTTAAAAATAAAATAAAATTAAAACATATAATTAATTAAATTTATGATTTTACATTTCTAATTAAAAAAATTTCAAAACATAGAATTGAAAACATTGAAAAGAGGGTCCTCTGCATGGAGCTGGTAGAAATGTTCACTGCAAATGAGATAAGGTGTCCTTGAAATCACATTATACACTTGTCTGATTCATCACTGTAATGAGCCAAGGTATACGAATTTTAGGGATACCCAAAGAGCAGCCAATAGCTAAAATTCTTTATGCCAACACTATGGAACTAGAGGGAATGGATTCAATGGAGATCAAGACCTTGCTTTGTGCTTTGCTAAGTGGAAGAGGTCCCTATAAATTAAAAATTTCCAGGAGATAGGGACAAGCAACTAATAACAAGCGAAAGCACTGAAAATGTATCAAGGAGTCAAGTTCCTCAAGGACATTGTGCAAAGGGATGTAGTTATTGTTGAGGACTCCAACATAATCACAAGATTTACTTTAAGGGAAATACCATTGTACTATGAGGAGCATACAAGAGTATGCTTACGTATTACTACTATATTCAATGCTAACCCTGAAATTCAAGAATGGTATATGTTGAACCAGTGTTATGATTTATTATCTATGTTGTTTACAATCAAGGTAATAATGAGAACCAACACCTTGCACAAAAAGAACAATTATCATGAAGTATATGGAAAGTGAACCAAATGGTAGCATACCCTCCTAGTGGAATTATGTCTTTCATAGTTGAATATTACCTTGTCATTGAGTCACAAGTGTAATCACTCAATCAAATGTTGTAAACATACCATTTTCATTTTGGAACTAGATTGGTAAGCCTAATAATAAATGTTATGTTAATTTATAAATAAGATTAAATACTTGTTGAGTAGCAATGACATGGTACACTAATTAGAACCAGTCTAGATCCATCTTAATTCTGAATTTATTAAAGGCCGAGGGATCAAATTTTTTAGCATGCAAACATTTCTTCAGATTTTGCACTAAAAAAAGAGGTTTTCACTTCAAAAGATTTGACCTCTCTCAATAATTGATAAATGATTTAGGCTAATATGTTAAATGATTTAAATAGCTGAAATTCACATTGTATTAATATAAAAAATTATTAAATCATTTCTAATTCAACTTTATATTTCTTTTAATTTAAAATATATTGATAAATTATACTTGTTAAACTGTTTATCATTAATACCAATCTAGATCCATTTTAACTCTTTATCTACTAAAAAAGGATTAAATTCCTATGGACAATACCATGGGTTATCATAAACTCAGAGCTCAAAAACTAACTTGACCAAGTCAAATTTACCATAACTACCCAATAAAAATTAATTAAAAAAATAATAACTTTTTATTTTAATATAGGGTTATTTTTATTTTTATTTCAAATTTACCTTAACTACCCAACAAAAATTGATAAAATAAATAGTAACTTATAATTTTTATTTTATGATGTTATTTTTATTTTATTTTAAGTAACCAAAATTATAATATAATATATCAAACATTTCACCCAAAACTAATGAAAAAAATGTAATTAAATTAATTAAATTTTACACCATTAATATTATTAAACATTTACCTAATCCATTAATATTATTAAACATTGACCTAATTACATTGTACACCATTAATATTATTAAACATTTACCTAATTACATTGTACACCATTGAACATTTGAAAAAAACTAAGGAGAAAGAAGAGTATCAACATGAACATTAAAGACCAACACCAACTTTGAAAGAATCTCTTCGTTATCAGGAGCCAACTCTAAATAAAGCCACTCCAAATTTAGTGACATATGTGCAGGTGTGTCATAGCTTTTATTACTCTGCCATATAGTGCATACATCTCGCTCAATGTTGGGAATTGATATGTAATTTGCAACCACCTTGTCTCTTTCATGATAAGCTCCAAGGCAAATATTGTCACAATAGTACTGTTTCAGGCACAAGAAAATATTAAAAGACCCGTTGTAGTAAACAAATAGAAAAAATAAAAAATAAAAAATAAATGTAAGTGATTTTATATTGGTTATTTTTATTTTAATTAGATTTCGAAACTATTTTATAATTTGATGAACAAAATATTAAATAATTGACATCGTTTTTATTAATCAAATTTAAAAATATTCTATATGCAAAAAAATGTACAATCACATTAAATTCAACTACTGTAAATACTTTGCAAGAGAAGTTTCGTTATTTGTTTAAACACTTATATTGGACTTTGACGGAAGAAATGAGAACATAAGGAGTTAGGACACGTTCTATGGTGGATGTGCAATAACCATCAAAGTTGGCATCCTTTTCATTGTGCAATTTGTTTATCGAAAATCTAAGTAAGATGTTGTAGAGCTTGATATCCACAGTTTAGGCATTGAACCATACCGCTTTCTATTTGATTTCTCTTGTTGATTTTTTTAATAAACAGTTAGTTAATACAACATTAACTGCTAGAACAAAAATAAGGAGTGGTGAGATTTTTTTAATCAAATGAGTGAAAAAAGTACCTAGCCTCTTTCTTATTATTATACTTGCCCACTACTAGGTATATAGCAATCGATAAATTGCTGAAGCCTATTATTTTCTTTAGATTTTTTCCATATGGCTTGATTTAAGCCAATGTTTTCTAGAAAATTTTATTTTAAATTATTTTAATTTTATTTTAAATTTTTTTATTGGACAAGCAATTTAGGAGTCTTATTACAGTTTATTATTTGCAATTTTAAGTTGGGTTAAAGAGTCAAGTTTAAATATAATATATAGAATATGACAGACATTTAATTTCAAAAAACTAATGCTAAATCTCACGTAGCATTAATCTAATAACATTTTTTGTTTGGAATTTTTTTAGCCTAATTACATACTATTGCATTGCTTAATATTACATAGCCATCTGCCTATTTCATGTTAATTACATGCTATTGCATTGCTTAATATTACATAGCCATCTGGTTCTTTCGTGTCAGTGAGCACTAAATTTCTCTGTCCACCGAACTTCTTGTTTTAAGTCCTCTGCACCCAAACCTAGTCAGGTACATTCTCTGTCTTGCAGGCTTCTAGTTTTAAGTCCTCTACAAGGATACACATTCTCAACGAATTGCTATGTTTCGAGCCATCGGAACAACCATAAAAATCAACCCTATGATCCACCCTAATTTGTCCCTGCTTCATAGGCCTGCGGCCTGCATAATGACTCGCCAAACACTAGTTAATTCAAGCATAATTTTTCAAGTACCAGATTTTTAGGTACTAGATGACGATTATTACTATCTCGTTCCTTCAGTTCCTTAGCTCTTCAGGGCTCGCACTATTCTTATTACAACAGCATATCAGCGCTCTCTTCCTCTTCATACATGTTGGGTACTTATAACAGGCTGCCCCATATACAATTTGATGGCATTGCTTGAGGCCTCAGTGCCTGTGCACTCTTTGTTTTGCTTTTTTTCTCCATAAAACTGAGGCCATATACAATTTGATGGCATTACTTGAGGCTTCAGTGCCTGTGCACTTTGCATCTTCCTTTTTTTTCTCCATAGAATAGAGGGAGGGACAGAAAGGAGAGTAATTGTCCATATGTGCTGCGTTTTTCCTCTATAATCTAATGTTTGCCAAAATTTTATGTGCAATCCTCCAATCAGTGAGCCTGTTACTCTTAAACACTTGCTTCGTCAACCCCCAAAACTGCTAATGCAGTAAATAATAATCGATTCCTTTCTACTCGTGTTTTGAATTTCTTGAGTTTTTATATAAGAAGTCCCATTTTAACCAAACCTCACCTAAGGGGGAGTCTCCCTAAGCACCCTAGCATTTCCTCAGCTCTTGTTGTTGCTACTTGAAGTCTTTTTGCAGAAGTAAAATGAAGTGGCATAGATTATCTTGTGTTCTATGTTCCCAATGCCAAAATTTTATGTGCAATCCTCTAATCAGTGATCCTGTTACTCTTAAACACTTGCTTCGTCAACCCCCAAAACTGCTAATGCAGTGAATAATAATCAATTCCTTTCTACTCGTGTTTTGAATTTCTGGAATTTTTATATAAGAAGTCCCATTTTAACCAAACCTCACCTAAGGGGGAGTATCCCTAAGCATCCTAGTATTTCCTCAGCTCTTGTTGTTGCTACTTGAAGTCTTTTTGCAGAAGTAAAATGCAGTGGCATAGATTATCTTGTGTTCTATGTTCCCAATCCCAGTTTTCATAAATATTGTTTTTCCATTGTTTGCAGAGTTGGTATCCATCTTCTAACAAGACTGATTTGAACACTTTAAGTCAACGTAGAGTGTTACGTTGGTATCAGAGCTCCCCCCTACATAAATAAATCTCACAATCTGGAAGACGCAAGTGGAATCGGAAAACCATCTCGGTAATTGGCTAGTCCTCTGTGCTTTTATTCAAGTTACTCTAATATGTTATCTGATACAATTATGTTTTGTTCTAACTCCTTGAATCTCTTGGCTGTATTGACTGAGTTGTTATTTGCAGCATCATGGTAGTTCACTATGCACTTAATTTGAATTCCTCTTACTTAGGATGCACTCTTTCATTCATTTCATTTGCTTTATTGATACATCCATATCTGGATTAAATCTCAACCACTTAAAGATTAATATCCAAAACTTACCCTTGATATTGAATGTCCATAGACAACCCAAGAGGGATTCCTTTCTGTGCTAATTGTCTCGAGCAACCCAAGAGGGATTCCTTTCTGTGGTAATCTTTGAAATGCATGGCAGCAGATAGCATTTAGGGACAGAGTGCCCAATGCATCCATGAACCAACGAACACTTAACCAACTTGGAATTGCATTTGTGTCCATTGCTGAAGTCAGTTGCAACTTCCCTTCTGACCATGCTCACTTTATCAGTTGCGCTTCCACTTGCACCTTTAGTTAAAAGAGACACTTCCGCTGAGCCTACGATAGAACCATTTCAGTGCACCATATAGTGTTACATCCAGTACCGTAGCACTTAATCTAAAGGAACCCTTATCTGCGGTTCATATCTTGGGCCCGCAAAATCGGACCTCGGTATTCTCTATGCCAAGCTCCTCACTATGGTATGTCACCCCCGGTATAAACGAATCAAAGGGCGATCTTAGAAGCAAACAGTTTAGTAGGATAAAGAAATCATGTTTGAAGCCACACTTGGGTTTGAACTACTACCACTCTACTGACCCCTTGATATTGTACTAGCACTGAAACTACTAGCACTTCCTCCTACTACTGCACCAGGCTGACTACAACTACTAGAATAATGATTGTATCAAGGCAAATAGAAAGCAAAACCAGAAAAAGAAAGTACCATATGACTTATGGATGTCAGAGTGGTCAACACTGGGCTAGCTCTGTGGTTTCCTGACATTACCTCTTCGACAACGGGGGTTCAGAATCTCGGCTTCCTTCATTATCAAGAAGCAGACAGTTTAGTAGGCTAAAGATTCAATCAGGATTGTCTTACAGTTCTCAATGATAGATTTTTACTGATGAAAAGTAGTTTCATGTTCCAACTCTAACCAGGGCACTATGCTTTGCTAATCATAGCACTATGTTTTTATACACCTATAGGGTGTTATAATATATTCTTTAGGTTCTTTGGACTTCTTTGGAGAGAAAATTTCGTCTGAATTTCTTTAGTGCAGTGTGTTACTATCACTGATCTACTCTCAACATACGGATGGAAACTTCCCTTCTGTAGATTTGCAACTTGAGGTCACATTGTTCTCCATTGTTTTTTATGGGTGTGAGGTGTGAGGGCCTTGCCGTTGAGACAAATTGTGCCAAGATATAGAGTGTAGAGACCCATATGCTTCCACATGATCAAGAGAAATAAAACAATTCCACATGCCATTTTTCAGGGAGAGTTTGTGACCCATTCACTCTGGCTTGAGACCATTTTTAGATTGGTCTAGCTGTTGCATCATATTTGTTATATCTTTGACACAATATTTAGTAGGGAGTGTTATCCATACTTTGCTTTTTATACCTATTAGGCCATAGCCTCGAATAGAGACCCATTGATTGGCTTCATCATTGAAAGCAGACTCCAATAGACCCATTGATTAGCTCCATCATTGATGCTTTCAGAGGTTTCAGACCATCGTCAGTCAATTGGCATCTTGGTGGATAGCTTCCACATATACAGGCAGGATGTCTAGGCCTGACTTGACCTACCAAGTGGGTTAAAGGCTAAGTTTCACGAAACGGGGAAACGAGTACGAGTTTCCGAAATGGGAAGTGATACGAAACACGACCTCCCCAAATTTTGGAAACGGGGAAACGCGAATATATATATATATATATATATATGTGTGTGTGTGTGTGCAATCATAAAGCATAAATGATACATTATAATTTATTACACCTAAACATTAACATTTAATTTACATCACATTTACTCATGAATGATCACATAATGAAAATAAAAATATCAGAATATCCAAAAGCAACCTTTATTATATATCCAAATCTCAAAATCAGCGTTTATTTATATTAATATATGACGCTGCAAGTACAATAAAGACTATAAGGCTGCAAGAGAGAGATCCAAATTAGGATTTTCTACATCTACATCCCATTCTTTAGAAGGACCACTGTTGTATTGGGAGTCTCCTCCTACATAGTCGAACGACCTTAGTGCTCTTGATTAAATACACGTTTCATACCCTAGTACCCTACATGATCTTGATTATTGGGAGTTTTCCCTGCATAGAGGGCTTGGTTCTCTTGATTAAATACAAGTTCCATACCCTAGTACATGATAAAATCCAATGGAAACATTGCAATCCCTCCATTCCTGAAATCCTGAAAAACAAATAAGTCTGCTGGATTTTGAGTGAGATCTAAAATTCTACTTTCTCCATATGAAATCCAATGAGGGCGAAACCACTCTCAAACATGCTGAGTCATTTCATGGTAATGTTAAAAATTTAAGTAAAAGTGATATTCTCCTTTATTTTTCATTTTCATCCTTTTACTTTAAGGATGAAAATGAAAAATAAAGGAGAATATCACTTTTACTTTAAGAATTTAACATTACCATGAACTGCATATCAAGACTAGGGCAGAAATTCACTTTTATAACTTTAGACACGCATCTAGAAGCAACAAGAAGTCACTAACATACCCTAAAAGTAAATTAAAAAACAAATTAAAAAAAATTAAAAAAAACACAAGTTAATGAGGAAACTTGGGTTGTACGGCCGTGAAACGCGTTTCCGTCCATACTGGCCACGTTTCCGTTTCGGGAAACGTGGCAGTACGGCCGGAAACGCATTTCACGGCCGTACCAAACGCGTTTCCGCATTTCGTACCCGTTTCCGTACGGAAACGGACCTCTATACCACATTTCCTGCAACATAGTATGAAATCCAATGAGGGCGAAACCACTCTCAAACATCCTGAGTCATTTCATGGTAATGTTAAAAATTTAAGTAAAAGGATGAAAATGAAAAATAAAGGAGAATGCCACTTTTACTTTAAGAATTTAACATTGCCATGAATTGCATATCAACACTAGGGCCATAGGCTTGAACATTACGCTGCCCCACTCAAAAAATCCTCTTTTTTCTAACTTGAGAGGCATCTAGAAGCATCCAAAAGATATTTTAGTTGCCCAATAAAAATTTAGAAGCGAAAAAATTAAAAAAAATACAATAAAAGGTCAAGTTAGAATAGGAAATCCATCGTACGGCCTGGAAACGCGTTTCCGATCGTACTAGCCACGTTTCCTGCTCGAGAAACAGGCCAGTACGGCCAGAAATGAGTTTCCAGGCCGTACGGTACGAGTTTCCTCGTTTCCGTTTTGTTTCGAGCCAGAAACGGACCCTTCTCCAACGTTTCTTGCAACTTAGGGACAAGCACAAATGTTAAGCAGATGCTGAAGGATGCGCAGAAGTTTGTGGGAACACCTAAGATGGGCAAGAGGAAGCGCAAATAGCCAAACAGGTATAAGGCATTGGTGACAGAGGTCGTCAATAGAGAACCTTCTAGTTATGAGAAGGCTACGTGACAGGATGCCATGGTGGAGTACAACTCCATCATGATCAACGATGTATGGGAGGTCGTGCCTAGACCAGTGGACAGGGCAGTGGTCGGCTCCAGATGGATGTACAAGATCAAGTATATTGCAGATGGCAGCATAGACAAGTACAAGGCAAGATTTGTGGCCAAAGGGTATGCCCAAAAGGAAGGAATTGACTATGAGGATCCCTTAACACCAGCGGCCAGATATAACTCTATCTGAATAGTTATACCTCTAGCGACATGAACGGGATGGAAAATTCACCAAATGGACGTCAAGACAACATTCTTGAACATGGTGATAGAGGCGGAGGTGTATATCGAACAACCAGAGGGTTTTGAGACGCGTGAGAGAAGCACACATGTGTGCATGCTGAAGAGAGCACTATACGAGCTCAAATAGGTTCCCAAGGCATGGTATGGTCAGATAGACAGCTACTTGCAACAAATGGGCTTCGTAAAGAGTGAAGTGGATTCCAACCTTTACTATTTGATGGTAGGGGGTAAGCCACTCATCCTAGTTTTGTATGTGGATGATCTCTTCTTGACAAGGTCATCAAGGCTCATAGAAGACTGCAAGAGGTACTTCGCAGAAGAATTTGAGATGACAGACATGGGATTGATGCATTACTTCCTAGGATTGGAGGTATGGCAGATGGACGAGGAGATCTTCCTTGGTCAAAGGAGATATGCCACGGAGATTTTGAAAAGGTTTAGGATGCAGAACTATAGACCCATGTCCATGTTTATGACAACTAACTAGAGGAAGATAGATGCATCAGAGGATGTAGATGTGGAACCAACCTTGTAAAGGCAGTGTTACCCAACATTTTGTGGGTGATATCTCTAGGAGAAAAAATTTCTCCAAGATGGTCCTCAGCCAGTAGCCAACAATCCCTTGTAGCCACAACTAGCTCGTTTTGCCAATTCTCTGCCACTTGAGCTAGCCATGTGACCCCTCACCCATCTAGCATGATCGTATGTTTGAAGGTGGGCCTCCCAAATCTAAAGGTAGGACTTGTCATTTGGTAATTGAGTATTGTAATTTGCTTATCATGGACACTTCTGGGCATGGATTAATGGGGGGATTCGGCGAAAAGAATGGGCTAGGTTTGTGCTCTTGTCCCCTAGACCCCTTTTTGGATATTAACCTTGGACTCTAATCCCGTGGGATCTCTTTTACTGACCATTTGGATCTAGGGAGGGTATTTCATGGGAAACCCATGATTGTCCCAACCCCTGGTGGGCAACAAACAACCCTACCTTAAAGGGGGGTATCCACTGCTATATCTTACACATCATGCTCTTACCCCTTGAGCCCAAGCAATTAATTGAAGAAAAATCATAAAAGGGCAAAAAGCATATAAAGAAGGGTGGAAAAATCAAGGTTGGGGAACCTCATGTACCACAATTACTTCCTCATATATATTATATACCCAAGTGTGGCCTTCCCTTCTACTAGCTACCCTTGTACCCCAACATGTGGCCCAGGGCTGCCCCTTCTCATCCCCTACTCCATTCACCTCTTTAACACATACCATGACCTTTTAAAGGATGTACCTTGCACATATTATCCCCTTTAGAAGTAGAAACCACCTAATGGGATACTTGGTTAACCCAATTTGGATTTTGGAGACATTAGCACATGCCAAAGCCCATTATGGAAGGGTAGACCATTATGAAGTCCCCACTTGTGGTCCATGGTTTGTAAGCTCTTTTACTAGATTTCCTTGATGACTCATTATACTGAAAGGCTAGGGGATGCATTGGATCTCATGCAATATTGCAGGTGGTCTCCATCTTGGGTTTGGTCTCCTTATACCGGGTCCTAACTCTCTAGAGGGCTACATTGGCATATGTAGGGGGTGTTTTGAGAGCCATGGGCCTCCACAACAGTAGACAACACTCCATGGATCCCTAGAGACGTTCAAATATTGGCTTGAGATCCACCTATTGGACAAAGAAGATGCACCTAGTTCACCTTCGCCCAGCCAACCCCACAGATGTACCATGTACTTGACTCGGATTTCTTTTGGCAAGAAATCTGTCAAGGCAATGACTCCCTCTACCTCGGTTTCGTCTCCACAGACACTATTTTGCAACAACAGTAACAGCGTCCCACCAGCACCACAGATCGAATCTGCATTGCTCCTACTGCCCCGGCAACTGACTGATCTGAGCCCCTCAAGCTCTACGCTGCCTAAAGAGTTGACACAGTCACTACGTGAGCTCCTCTCAACTACTGCGTCTCCTCCTCATGGCTCAAAAATCTGACACAGGCACTGCGAGAGCTTCTGCGTCACTCCTCTGGTACTGCATCACCCCTTTAGTGGCTCCTCTAGCTCTGAAATAGTGTTGTCACTCGGGACAACTGCTTTTCTACAGCAAATTTGTTGGACCTCCCGACTGATGGCCTCAGTGTCCTATGATCTACAACGCTCTGATACCATGTGAAAATTATGAATCTATACAAACAGAAATCCTACTACAATCACTGGTTTATCATCTCCTACTCGTTATTTCATTCAACAAGTTATTTAATTATAAACAATGATGAAAAACACTACTGCAGACTACACTGACATACAGATCATAAACTGAAACAATAAATGAGACAAACACACAAGGGACACCGTTATTTTTGGACAACACATCCCCAGAAAAACCCAATACGAAAAACCAGTGCGGCAGCTACGAGGGTTTTCTATTATTAAGCAGTAGCTATGAATACAACTCTGGATTCCCTCTCGGCTATCCAGTTACAGAGATAAAATATACTGGCAAGAAACCTAAGTGAGATTACCTCACTTAACCCGGCAAAATCCCTCTGGTCCGACAACTGGACTGACTATCCCCGGCTACAACTGCATTGCCCCTTCGCAATAGTTGCGTGGGCCTGTGTGGAGCACTCTGAGACACTTCATCAGCTTTGCACTGCCTCCTGGAGCTCTGACGTCAACCTTCTCGGCTGATCCTGTTGCTCCCCGGCTGAATTCGGACTTCTGTAGGAGGGAAGCTCTTCCCTTGCACTGGAACTGCGTCGAGAAATGAGTGGGCCCTCCTGGCCCAGCATCAACCTCCCTTGGTCTGCGCTGCCTCCTCTGGTGTATCTTTGCCTCTCTCTGCTGAGCATTTGGGGTCCCGGAGAAGATCCTCCAACCCCAACTATCCCTACTCCTCTGCTGCAACTCAAATCACCTGATCGATTTTCTCAGCAAACCATGCTCCCAAAAAATTGAACTGACTAATCAATATGGTGTGTCTCCAACTTACCCTCAAGCCTCCTCTTATACTTTTCCTATTGATGAATCAATGGTCGAGATTAAGCCCCTAATCAACAGCTAAGATTAAAACAGACTTCATCCTCATCTCTTAGAAGCTTCTCACCCATATTTTCATTAATACTCATTAATATTTTTATTTTCCTAAGCTTAGACTTAGGAACCCCATTAAAAATGTTAATTATTTTAATAACTCACAATTCAGGTGAAATTTCTCCAAACGATTTATGGGTCTTGGAGATCTCATGTGTTCTAGCCCCTCCACAAAATTTCAGAGCTAGAGCACATCCGATGCTACCCCAAAAATCAACATATTGCACATTGAGGTATAAAGACCTTGAAGCAATTTTCTTCATGCCCTAATTATCATGCAAAATTGTTCTAGAGGCCTCCTTGACTGAATAAAAGCATCCTACTCATTGGAATCTTCTTGACTCCATTTCTCCCAAAGGAATAGGCACTGGTCTTCCATAGGTGATCACCTTAAAGCATATTTTTCTCACCTTCTCCCTTTCTTTCTAGGCCTAGCTTACATAGGTCACATAGGGTATCACTTATCTCATAGTCTAGCCATCCAAATACTTCGATTTTTGGTCCACAACTGCGCTGGAGTTTGCTCTAGAGGCCCTCCAAATTTGAAGCAAATCCGACGGTGGGATCTCAAGATATTGCAAGCCCTAGCTCGAGGACCGTTTCTTGCCCTAGGTTTCCCTTGGCTAGTGACCTCATCTGGATCATTGCATTACCTTTCATTGAAAAAAAATCTTTGATCCCCTTCTCCTCCCTAATTAGGTCAAGCACATCATTGGTTGCTCAATCCTATCCCCTTGAGCTAACCTGGGGTCCACTTGGTTCTGTGTGGTCCCATAACTTTCGGATGGTAATTTTTCAAAGACCATTTGGAAACCAAGTCCTCATAAGGGTTTTTAAGACTAGGTCCCTCCTCAAGGAGTCTCATTCCCTAAACCTAGCCCGTAAGACCCTCTTGGCCCTTCTTACAAAGCCTTTCATCTTGCCTCTTGGGCAAGCAAGCCATATATTGAGCCTCTCTTGTGAATTAGCCTCTTTAGGAATCACTCTTTTCCCTTTATTGACCAATTCATCTAAGTGATTCCCTTCATACCGGGCCTCCTCCCATCGGTGAAAGTCCGTAAAGAGTAGTGAGCTTTAGTTGAGGTGACAGTGGATTATTGCTCCATTGTTTCTCTTGACCTATCAGTTGCCCCTCTAGGATCCCCTTTTAGGTTCCCTGCTAGTTTGAGCGGGGGCAGCTCATCAGATCTCTTATGTATGTGGTCAACACAAGGCTAGACATTTGTTTCGCGAACAACACTCTCAGTCAGTTCATGTTGGAACCAAAGAGGGTGCATTGGACAACAACGAGACATGTTTTGAGGTACTTGCACGGTAGAGTCGAGTATGGTTTGAGGTATGCTCGAGGTGATGGTGTCAGTTTATGTGGATACAAAAATGCAAATTGGGCAGGTAGTTTAGTGGATCGGAAAAACAGTTCAAGGTGTTGCTTCAGTATTGAATCGGGGATTTCTCCCAATGCAACAGGAAGCAGAAGTTTGTGGCAATGAGGTTTGTAGAGGCAGAATACATGGCAACTAGCATCGCCACATGAGAAGCTAATTGGCTTCAGAAGCTGCTAGTAGGATTCTTTGGCTAGTGGTTTGATTCTACCAGTATCTTCTGTGATAATCAGAGTTGCATTAGGCTCTCTGAGAATCCTGTATTTCATGATAGGCCGAAGCATATCAACATAAGGTACCACTTCATCAAAGATTATGTGCAGCGTGGGTAAGTTAGACTACATGTTCCCACAGATCAACAGGTTGCAGATATTCTCGCAAAGGCCTTGGGCAAGACAAAGTTTGTCTTCTTCAGGGATAAGATGGGAGTAGTGGAGAACACCTTCCTCTCAAAGAGGGAGTGTTAGTTTTTAGTAGCAGGGACATGTCTTCTAGTCTCTATGGTGTATACTAGGCTAAGGAACACATTTTTTCCATTACCGAAAAAAGGTTTTGCAAGAAAACACCTCAATTAGATTAATTGACCAATAATTAAAATTTCCCGAAGTCTAACTTAGGGAAACTAGTTAATTAAATCGGAATAATTGAGGAAAATTGATTTTTCTCTAGAGACTTCTGGAAGAGTCATTTGATGGAGTCAAGATGATCTTAGTCATCGACTGTGATTAGATCATGGTTGTTGGTTGCTCAACAAGAGATTATAAAAGCAAGTCGATGGGGTTGTAGAGACACACTTGAGAAATTCGACTTACCTAGTTGCAGTGATTCAGCAAGAGCACAATTGAAGCAGAGGAAGACACCGACCACAAAGGTTTCAACAAAGATTTGGGAGAAGATTTCCGGAGAGGATCTCTACAAATTTTCCAATGTTCTAAGGACAGGAAAGGAGGTTGATTTTATCTGCAGAAGGAGGCCGAAATAAGTAATGTGAGTAGCCAGTTAGACAATGCGAGTGGTTAAGGAGCTCATTTCAGTGAGCCAATGTCGGATCTATCACCCAGAGGAACGGTGAGTGGGCCAAGAGCAGCGCTGGAGGAATTTTGACTTGCAGGAAGTGATTTCCAGAGGTTGTACGAATTTTCTAGAGCAAGAACTGTGAATAGCTAGGAGTGTGAGTTGCTTGGGAGAGGCTAGATCAATTTTCAGAGGACACATTATGTCTCCAAACTATTTTGTCAGTGGAGATTATTATTTGTCGGAGCTTTTCCATCATCAGGCAAGAAAATCATTGTACTCTTAAATTACTAAAGAATTAATATAAACCCTCATTTGCTGCACTGGTTTTCCCCACATTGGGATTTTTCTAGGGAAAAATGTCCAAAAATCTTAGTGTCCAAATTTTTGTGCGTGCATTATTTTCTAAGTTCTAGTATTTATTTTTTGTGAAGATTGCAATAGTGAATTAATTGCTATTTGCCGAATTAAAATTCTGAAGACAAATAATCTCCTGTAGATAGAAGATTAAATTCAAGTTATTGCAATTGTGGAAATTTCACATGCCACAAGTGGAGCTATTTGTTGATTTGGGGTAGCATCGGATGTGCTCTAGGCCTCAAATTTTGCAGGGAGGCTTGGGCACATGTATTCCAAAGAACCCAGAAAGTGTTTTGAGAAATTCCACCCAGAGATGATTTTATTAAAATAATTAATATTTTTAATGGGGTTCCTAAGTCTAAACGTAGAAAGATTAAAATATTAATGGGTATTAATCTAATTGTGGGTGAAACTTCTAGAAAAAGATGGAGATCAAGTCAAAATGATCTAAGCCTTTGATTAGGAGTTAATCTAGGCCATTGGTTGTCCAATAGGAAGATATAAGAAGGGGCTTGAGGGTCGTTTGGAAAACACACCAGAGGTAGACACTCAGTTACTTGAGTAAGATCGATTTTCTCACTAGTCGAAGTTTGGCAAGAGAAAATCAATTCAAAGGGAGAGTTGCAGGTGACACAGAAAGAGAGGGCATCAGCATATTCATAGAATGCAAGGCAACAAGACGTAGAGCAGGAACAGGGTGACGCAAAAAGAGGTAGCATAGAGACAGTTTGATGCAGTGCCTGTGTGGGCAGCTTGACTGAGCCTGGGGGAACAGTTTAACGCAAAGAGGATCAGAAGGATTATGGGGAACAGGAAGTGCTTCATCTGGGGTAGAACTTGGTCAAGAAGTGTCTGTAAAATTTCTCATTCCTATTTCGCTGGTTGTAATTTGTACAAGAGAATTTGTTGAAGAATAATAAAAACTCTCATCTACTGCACCAGTTTTCCCACATTGGGTTTTTCCGGGGACGATTGTCCAAAAAATAACTGTGTCATTATGGTTGTATGTGTGCCAGTGTATTTCCTTACATTTACTTTCTGCAATGTTTTAATTGTGAAGGCTGCAGTAGAATATATTTCGATATTTGCCTTAAGAATATTGTAGATAACTTATTTCTGAGGTAATAAGTAGAAGAAATAATATTAATCATTGCAATAGGATTTCTATTTAGAAATTTTCACATGGTATCGGAGCTACAAGGAAGCAGAAGAGAGAAGTCGGAGGACCCAGCGTTGAAAGGAGAAGGGAATTCAAAATTCTTGCAAGGGCAGAAATTCGAATCTCCCAAAAGATTGTGCAGTTCAAGCCAAGGAGATTGGATTTCGTGGGAAAACTCTCTGAGTGAGTCGAGAGAGAGGTAAGTCTTTCCAATCAAAATTTATCAATGGTAGAAGGTACAATGCAACAGAAAATTCAGCAAGGAGGGTTGTCTTAGGTGGAACGCAGTTTTTCCTGCAGCAGTTGCTAGGATAGGTTAGCATCAGAAATTGGCACAATATGGATACTCAAAGTGTCTCGGATTTATCTACCAGATTAGATGAAGAATTAGCATGCCTAGCAAATTCAGCATCAGCGGATGTTTGGTACATTGACAGCGGGGCTTCAGCTCATATGACTGGAGTACGAGAACATTTCTCGAGCTATCAAGAAGAACAAATGGACTTCCAAATAACTCTGGGAAACAGAACGAAATGTACTCTAGTAGGGAGAGGCACCATATCTTTTCAGACAGAAGCAGGGACCAACATCCGAGCCACCAATGTTCTACATGTACCAGGATTAGGAATGAACTTAATTTCAGTGTCCCAGTTACAGGACAAGGGATATGATGTATACTTCATAGGAAAGAAGGTATACGTCAAGCATCCGAGCTGGAAGAAGAAAAAGCAAATTGGGGTTCGAAGCAACAAGTTGTATAGGTTGCAGCTCGAAACACCAATGGCACTGATAGGCAACAATTGTAATGGTGAGAAGGAGCGAAATGAATTATGGCACAGACGAATGGGGCACTTACACCATGGAGCACTGAGGATGCTTAGAGAGACTGTTACAGGGGTACCATTCCTTAGTAAGTTAGTAGTGAACATAATGACTTGTACAGAGGATGTGTGCTAGAAAAGTATGCTAAAGCAGCTTTTTCCATAAGAAACAATAGAGCCGAGTGTGTATTAGGATTAATACACTCTAATATCTGCGGTCCTATGTCCACAAGGACCCTTAGTGGTGGCAAATACTTCGTCACCTTTATCGATGATCACTCCAAAAGAACTTGGATCTATTTCTTAAAGACCAAGGAGGTCTTTGATCGTTTCCGAGAGTTTAAGACTCTTGTTGAAAATATGACAGGGAAAAAGATAAAGGTATTGCGTTCAGATAATGGTGGAGAATATACAGACAAAGACTTCACATATTTCTACGCAAAGGAGGGCATCAAAAGAGAGTGGACAACTCCATATAATCCAGAGCAGAATGGATTAGCAGAACGGAAGAACATAACTATTGTTGGGGCAGCCAAAGCTATGCTCTATGATCATGATCTACTTAGGTATCTATGGGTAGAAGCTTGCAACATAGCAATATATATCCAAAATAGAACTCCTCATAGAGCATTGGGGAAGAGAACTCCCGAAGGAGTTTTCAGAGGGAAGAAGCTGGAAGTCAATCATCTCAGGATATTCAAAAGCGTGGCTTATTCTCACATTCCAGACGAGAAGCGCAGTAAACTAGATGAGACTGCAAAAAAAAGGGTATCTTGTAGGATACAGTGAGACCTCAAAGGCATATAGAATCTACATTCCTGGCAGCAGGAAGATTGTAGTAAGACAAGATGCAAAGTTCATGGAAGATAGAGCTTTCAGGAAATCTCGTGAGATTCCTGCAGAAGATCAGTCAAGAGATGTTTCCTTAGTCCAAGAGCAACAGGGGCAACACGAAGGACAGGCAGGAGGACAAACACCTACATAGAGTACAGTGACTAGCACCAGTATCTCCTCAAAAGGAGTAAATGCAGATGATTCTCAACAGACGAAATGACAGGATCAGGAAGAAGAGTTGGTTGAGCCTCCCACCACCAGTGGTAGAACTAGCAGAGAAGTACGACAGACACTGAGGGACGCAGAGGAGTTTTTTGGAGATCTTAGAGCCAAGAAGAGGCAATGTAGACAACCCGACAGATACAAAGCATTGGTAGCTCAGGTTGAAGAACCCTCTAGCTTTCAGGAAGATGTTCAACACCAAATATGGTTGGATGCCATGATGGAAGAATAAGACTCCATCATGACGAATGATGTCTGGGAAGTAGTACCTAGAACAGAAGATAGATTAGTTGTAGGATCACGATGGATCTACAAGATCAAGTATGCTGCAGACGGAAACATAGAGAAGTACAAGGCAAGGTTAATGGAAAAGGGGTATGCTCAAAAAGAAGGAATAGACTATGAAGAGACCTTCGCCCCAATTGCTCGATACACCTCTATCAAATCTGTTATATCCCTAGCAGCTCAAATGGGATGGGAGATTCACCAGATGGATGTCAAGACAGCATTCTTGAACGGAGTGATAGAACACCCCGAAGGCTTCAAAACTCATGAGAAGAAAAGTCATGTTTGAAGGTTAAGGAAATCCATGTACGGGCTCAAGCAAGCACCCAGATCATGGTATGGTCGAATTGATAGTTATTTGCAATAGTTGGGATTTGTCAAAGTTGATGTTGATCCCAATCTCTACTATTTGTTGGTAGAGAATGAGCCACTTATTCTGGTGCTATATGTAGATGACCTATTCCTAACTGGGTCATCCAGGATTGCAAGAAAAATCTTGAAGTTGAATTCGACATGAAGGACTTGGGATTGATGCATTATTTTCTGGGGTTGGAATTTTGGCAGAAGAATGGGGGGATCTTCCTTGGACAAGGAAGGTACACTACAAAAATTATGAAGAGATTCAAAATGCAGGATTTTCGACCCATGGCTACTCCCATGATCACGAATTGGAAGAAAATAGATGCATCAGAAGACAAAGAAGTAGATCCCGCCTTATACAGGCAGCTCAATAGGTCACTTATGTATCTGGTCAACACTAAACCAGACATTTGTTTTGTTGTCAACACTCTTAGTCAGTTCATGGTGGAACCAAAAAGGGTGCATTGGGCAACAGCAAGACACATTCTTAGGTATGTACGTGGAACAGTCGAATATGGATTGAAGTACTCCAGAGAGGAGGACGTCAGTTTGAATGGGTTCACTGATTCAAATTGCGCAGGTAATTCAGGAGACCGAAAAATACCTCAGGGTACTACTTCAGTGTTGGATCAGGGATGATATCTTGGTGCAGCAAGAAGTAGAAATCGGTAGCACTAAGCTCAACAGAAGAAGAATATATGGCAGCCAACACAGCGACGTGCGAAGCCATATGGCTCATAAAATTTCTTGTGAGCTTATACAGAAAAAGGATGGAAGTGACCAGGTTTACTACGATAATCAGAGTTGTATCAAACTCTCTGAGAATCCAATATTTCATGATCGGTCGAAACATATAGATATCCGTTGTCACTTTATCAGAGATTGTGTTCAGCATGGGGCAGTACAACTACAGTATGTCCCCATAGGAGAGCAAGTGGCCGATATACTCACAAAGGCTCTCAGAAGAGCTAAGTTCACTCAGTTCAGAGAGCAGATGGGTATGGTTGAAAATCCGTTTTAGTAGCAACAACAATTTGTAGTGCAGGGACAGTTGGAAGTGGAAGTGCTAGCAGCAGCACAGATGCAGAAATTCAAAGGGAGTTGTAGTACAAATGTAGCATTGGCAGTGGCAGTGTCAAAAGCAATAGTACAGTTGCAGCAGTAGCACAGTAATTGGTGGACAACATTTCAAACAGCAGTGCAATAATTCGTGGACAGCATGTCAAACAGCAGTGCAGTAATTGGTGGACAAAATGTCAGACAGCAGCGCAGAGGATGATGCTTCAGAGCCAAAGCAGTGTGCAGCAAGAGTATATTGCTAGAGCACAGTCCTAGCTACGAGGGAGTGTTTATTTGGGGTAGCATCGCATGTGCTCTAGGCCTCAAATTTTGCAGGGAGGCTTGGGCAAATGTATTCCAAAGAACCTAGAAAGTGTTTTGAAAAATTCCACCCAGAGATGATTTTATTAAAATAATTAATATTTTTAATGGGGTTCCTAAGTCTAAACTTACGAAGATTAAAATGTTAATGGGTATTAATCTAATTATGGGTGAAACTTCTAGAAAAAGATGAAGATCAAGTCAAAACGATATGAGCCTTTGATTAAGAGTTAATCTAGGCCGTTGGTTGTCCAACAGGAAGATATAAGAAGGGGCTTGAGGGTCATTTGGAAAACACACCAGAGGCAGATACTCGAGTACTCGAGTAAGATTGATTTTCTCACTGGTCGAAGTTTGACAAGAGAAAATCAATTCAAAGGGAGAGTTGCAGGTGAGACAGAGAGAGAGAGCATCAGCACATTCACAGAGTGCAAGGCAGCAAGATGCAAAGCAGGAACAGGGTGACGTAGAAAGAGGTAGCGTAGAGACAGTTTGATGCAATGCCTACGAGGGCAGCTTGATGCTGAGCCTGAGGGAATAATTTGATTCAAAGAGGATCAGAAGGATTTCGGGGAAAAAGAAGTGCTTCATCTGGGGTAGAACTTGGTCAAGAAGTGTCTGTAAAATTTCTCATTCCTATTTTGCTGGTTGTAATTTGTACAAGAGAATTTGTTGAAGAGTAATAAAAACCCTCATCTACTGCAATAGTTTTCCCACGTTGGGTTTTTCCAGGGACGATTGTCCAAAAATAATTGTGTCATTATGGGTGTATGTGTGCTAGTGTATTTCCTTACATTTACTTTCTACAATGTTTTAATTGTTAAGGCTGCAGTACAATATATTTCGATATTTGTCGTAAGAATATTGTAAATAACTTATTTCTGAGGTAATAAGTAGAAGAAATAATATTATCACTGCAGTAGGATTTCTATTTAGAAATTTTCACACTATTTGGCTTTGGAAGTTGCTAGTGGGACTATTTGGTCAGCAGTTGGATTTGACCAGTATCTAATATGATAATCAGAGTTGCATCAAGCTCTCTGAGAATTCATTGTTTCATGATAGGCCGAAGCATATCGACATAAGATACAACTTCATCATACACTGTGTACAAAATGGATCAGTTTAGCTACAATATGTTCCCACATATCAACAGGTTGTAGATATTCTCATGAAGGCCTTAGATAAGGCAAAGTTTGTCTATTTCAGGGATAAGGTGAGAATAGTGGAGATTCTGAGAACACCTTCCTCGCTAAGAGGGAGCGTTAGTTTTTGAGTAGCTCAGACATGTGTTCTAGTCTCTATGGTGTTTAAGAGGCTAAGGAACACAAGAGGATAATTATCTCTAAGACCCAAAAAAAGTTTCTAAGGAAAATGCCTTAATTAGATTAATTAGCTAGTTATCAAATATTTTCCTAATTCTATCTTAGGAAACTTGGTCAATTAAATCATATTAATGGAGGTAAATTGATTTTGCTCTAGAGACTTCCGAAAAGGACACTTAATGGGGTCAAGATGATCTTAGCCATCACTTGTGATTAGATCATGGTTGTTGTTTCGTCAACTAGTGATTATAAGAGCAAATCCATGGCTCAATTGGAGACATCACATAAAGGAGTTTGAATCACCTAGTTTTGCAGTGATAGCAAGGGCGCAGTTTGAGCAAGGGAGACACTAGCAGCAGGGGTTTCAGTAGAGAATATTTCTGAAAGAATTTTTCTCAGTGTTTTCCAGTTTCTAGAGAGAGGAAGGAAGGCCAAATTATTCTGCAGTGAGGCCATACTAGCAAGTGGGAATTAGCCAATGTGCATAGCTAGTCAGCATTTCGATTTCCAATTGTCGAAGACAGGTACCGGAGGAGGTGTGAGTTCCTCAGTCAAGTTGCAGGAGGCAAAGATCATCACCAGGGCTAATGTCCGGAGGCAGTGCAACTTCCAGAGAGGGTCATATGCATTTCCAGTTTTTCCAGTGCAAATTGTAGGCAAGAGGCCATGTGATTTTGCAAAAGGGAAACTTGTTTTATCCAGATCAATTTTCCAGTGGAGAAAATATTTGCCATAGCTTTGCCAATGAGATGCCAACATATTGTAATTCTCATTTTTGATGAATAATAATAAAACCCTCATCTGCTGAACTGGTTTTCCCTACACTAGGGTTTTTCCGGGGACAATTTGTCCAAAAAACACTCGAGTCAATTATTGTGTGTGTGTGCATTATTTCTCAGTTGCTTTATTATTTGTGAAATTGCAGTAGTGATTTAATTGTTATTTGCCATAATTTAATCCTGAAGACAAATAATCTCCAGTAGATAAAAGATTAAATTCCAGTTTCTGCGATTAAGGAAATTTCACAGTTGGTAGTTCAACAAGAACAACAGAGATCAAAACTTTAAATTTAGAGAAGATAGGAGACTTCCCAATCTCCCTTATGACTTCCTAAGAAAATTATCCTTCTAGACATCGGGATCTGTGTAGGCTTGTCCTTCTTCAGCTTGAGCTGTTTATAATTAAATCAAAAAAATATTTACATCAAACAGTTTGGCAAGATATCCATGCTGCCTCCCCAGCATTAACATCTTCTAATTACATTACAAAACTTGGGGATTAGAAGAAGACATGTTACACCTAATGCAGGGCCTCACATGGTTTTTCCATTGCTTTTTGACTTGATGATATATCTGACACAGGGAGTAACAGGAGGTAACATGTAGGGGAAAAATGGTGCGTGCGTATCCAGTCATCTCAAGCATAAATCTAAGTTATCATCAAAGGATGACATTTCAAACAGGTAATCATGTGAACATTAATATGTTCCAATGGTATTTGTGACCTGCCAACATTTAGGAGGCAGTTGCATATGCCATTAAAAAATGGAGCTGGAGAGAAGAGGGAAACCTATATGAAAACTTTTCTACTTAGATTGTACCCTCCATATTTAACTAGTGAACCAACAGAATATCAACTTATTACAGTGCCAACCTGAAGTGATATCAATTAGTTCACCACAAGGGAAAGAATTAATAAACATAGGACTCCATCAACAACTAAAGAACAACTGTTCTTAAATGCATAATGAATAAAAGGAACTGCTTGTGGACAATCTATGAGAAAATAATATATATTCCTGCTACCATCTGCAATGGCAAACCTTTCAACTTGGGGTCTTTCTGAAATGCAAGTCTCTCTTGGTAGAAAAGGAAAATTAAGATCATACCCACAGCATGTTCTACATGGGAACTCAATAAAAGAACCAGTATGTTAAAGGAAATATGTACCTGTGAAACTGTTTTGCCTCTCTTGTTTGCAATCTCTCTTAGAGAAATAAGCAGAGGCTCCAACCCTGGCAGTATTTGACTGAAAAGGACGCGGCTGTAGTATCAACAAATGGGAAAGCATTATTGGGGAAGAATGAGAATGACAAATAAATAGAAACCAATACAAAGTTACTAAGGAAATACATAGCAATAGGTAGAAGTGATTGAACACATTAGAAATCCTAGTAACTATAGAAAGAAGAAACAAACACTACAGACTGTGCTGAGACATATGGCAAACAATATAGACTTGCTCTGAAACATACATTGATAAGTATAGCCCAATTCATAACATACATTTCCAGTGCTACAGAATTACCTATAAATTTCATCATTCAAGGAACTTGATGTCAGAAAAAACCAATGCAATCAGGTTTCAGGTGAGAATGGAATGTTGAAGAATTCTTCTTACCGGGGTCCCTGTGGAAGTCTGGAAGTTGAATACTTTCCTGTAAGCATACCCAATCCTAGAGGGCTGTATGATATAAGTTGTATTCCAAGAGAGTCACATAAAGCCTTCAGTTCCATTTGATCCTTTCCCATACTCAACAAGGAAAATTGCACCTGTAATTATGGAAAACCTAAAGGTTGGCAACCAAATCATTAACCTTGTTAAGACTTAATAACATTGTCAAGTTCAGTGAGATCAGCTTCTGAGTATAACATACCTGTGCAGAGTTTAAAGGAACTCCTCTAACTTTAAGATAGTCATGGATTCTAAGAAGCTGCCTTGGGCCATAATTGCTCACTCCAACAGCTCGCACTAAACCCTGCTAAGTTTTTATTTTTAACAAACAGATATTAATACTTGACTCCTTAGATGACTCAAAACACTTATCACAATAGCACTTCAAGTGGCACTATTAGAATTCTGACAAGCCCTAAATGCAGAAATGGTGATGTTGTTTTCATGCCATAACAGTACAAAAAGTAGACTTCATAATTAAGCTAAGATGCCACTGCTATTACAGTGAAACTCATTAACGAGTTTAGCACTGGAATGATATTAGATGTCAGAAAGGATAGCTTTACAGTGAATAAGTTTACCTTCTCATACATTTCTATCAAACCATTCCACAGGACCTTTTCCTGTAAAGGAGCATAATTTGCAGTGGACCAATGCAACTGTCCTATCCCAAGTTGTTCAAGTTGTAACCGTCCTAAAGAAGACCTGCAGAGGATTCCACAGTAGTGATCAACATGAAAAGAAATAACTGCAAAGCCAACAAAACAAATTGACCTTCTACATTAACCATGCCCATATTGTCAAAAGGATAGAAATCTTGCATAATATACTGTATTCAGCAGCATACTTTCTTAGAAAAGAAATAACATCAAAAAACGCCCATACACGATGCCACAGTATATTAAGTCATGCATGCCCTATATGTGGACAAAAGATTAGCATCAGAAAATATACTTGCAAGCATCTACAAATTGCCTGGATGTCAATCGCCAAGGATATGCAGCAAATTTTGTAGCTATATGGATGTTACTCCGCACTCTCTTTGGTCCTGGAAACAAAAGTCCATTTGTTTTAATATACTTTTTAGAAGATTAATCTTTCAGCAAGTAAACTATTTCATTAATGTCCATCGAATCATTAAATACTGCAACGAGAGTTGTAAGAACACCATGGCTGAGAACAACGACAAATACATAAAGCATAACTTATCTAGGTCCTAGTAAATTGGAAATATATTTACAAACTGGACAGGACACCTTTCAAATGTAAAGAAGCTATTAAGCCAATAAGAAGCAGTTGGACTGGTGTGGCCACTATGTCCTTTGAAGTTTGAACAATATCAATCACTTTGAAGACATCTATTATCTACAGTTTTTTGAATGCAATACATGACTCATTGTTGAATGCCTGTGCTACTCCAAATATAGATGAACGGAATTTGCTAACAAGACCCAAGGTGGTGACCACGTATTCATTCAAGGTTCCTCTCAAAATGAGAGAATGGATGATCTTGTAGTGGAATGGTATCTTTTTACTACAGTTTGACTATTGTCTCTCCTAGCAATCAATGTTTGTAAATGACAAACATTATTTGAATAAACTGGTGACAGTGTTACAATATGTCTGCAAGCATCCTAAATCCGAAATGGCAGGAAACTAACCAAAAATAGGAATGACTAGGCTCACATGTGAACACAGCTAGTGTGTGTTTGAGTTAATCAGTGCTGAATTACTGGCACACCTTTTTGATGAGCAGTTAGCAACTTAGCACATGTGAGTTAGCTGCCCCATCCCATGCTAAGCCAGCAATGCACATTCCATAGTCAAGATACAAGACTAACAAATTAAAGTGAGAAGGCATGGTAGTAATGCATGCATTCATTTTGCATGTTGAAAAGTGTAGCTTGGGAGGTACTCCCACAAGTCATGGGTACATTACTTGTGAGGATTTGACCCACCTTGTGGGCAAAGTACCCAAGCCTGTGGGTTTTGGACCCAAAGTCGTGGGCTTGAGACCCAAAGATATTACTTGTTTATTCTAATTTCTGTGGAGGGCAACTTTGGAGAGCTATATATAGGAGAGACCAATGGAAAGGTCTCACATCATAGCATCTCATCCTTGTGTGAATTCTAAGCCAAGAGGAGTGCTGCAAATCTTCAAGGAGGAGCCGCAGCAAGTAGAGGACCATTTGGGAGGTCAGTTCTACATTTGACAAAGGATTTTTGTGCTTGAGAAGAGGCCAAGTCTGTTTCAAGAGAAAGGTCAAGTTACTTATCTGTATGCTGGAAAAAGAGAGAGGCTGCCAAAATATTATGTCAGTTGTTTGAGAAGGTTCTCCTAGCCGAGTTTTGTTTGAGAACGGGGGGAGGGCTGAAGCCCTAGAAAGAGGCCTAACAGCCTCAAGTTTTCCTATTGTAGGAGGCCAAAACGCCAGGAGCTCCGGGGGGGTTGAAGCCCAAGGGGAGGTAGAAATTGGCCTTAGATCAACAAACAAGCAAGGCCGAAGACATTTGTGTTGTGGACAAAAGCTTGTGACAAGGTCGCAGTGTAATATTCCTAATGGAAATTACAATGATAAACAAAGAAAACATAGCAAAAATACATACAAAAATTTACAACACATTAAACAACCAGAAATCTCCATAAATTGTGCTGAGTTGAGCCGGTTTATTGATATAATTGTTGGGTACAAAGTAAAATCAGAAAGCATGCACCTAGGCTTGCCCAAGGCAAGCTAAAAACATCCAGGTGATGAAGTCAGTTGCTCTAACATGCAATGTGGCTATCCCCAACAATCTTTCTGTTGTCCCAGTGAAAACTGCATTACTGGTTGCAAATAATAGCTGCTATGCCTCCTACGGTGCTCAGAAAATTTTGGGAAATTAACCCTGGGCTCTCCACCAATAACCCACAAAAACCCATGAAGGAATTGGCCAAATGTTGACCTCAGAATTTTGGCCCAAATTCCCCCTAGCTCCTCTAGCTACTCACTAAGTTGGGACCCCTGTTTGACACCTCAAATCTACCCAAAAAATTCTTCCAAATTAATCTTGGCCTCTCCTCAATAAACCCAGAAAAACCCAAAAAGGGTTTGTCCTAGTTTTGACGCTCCAAAATTGACCCCAAATGCTTGGCCCTCCTCCATAAGTGGAAAATGTAACCTGCGGCAGATTTTGTGTTTGCTGCGCTTCCAAAATACTAAAAAATCCCCTACATTCTCCCCCAATCCAATCCCAAGCAACCCCAACTCCTTAATCGCTCTTTCAAGCCTTCCCTACACTCGACCCCCACAAATGACTGCACAATCCTAGGCAAGATGACACAGGCTCAATCCCTAGAAATTCATACTACTGAATGTGGATCTCTCTCTTCCTGCAATATCCCTTCTTTCCTCTGGAAATTTGGACAATGAAAGCCCAGCGATGGATGTGGCCTCAATTCCCAACTCCCACTCTCCCAAAGGAACTACGTACTCCCTGGTTCTGCATCCCAACTGACCAAGGAAATTCGTGGAGCTGCGCAGTATCCTCCTAGCTACCAAAGATGAGTAGAATTTGCCTCCCTAGGGTGGCACTCGTGGTCCACAAAAGAAGAGGGTGAGATTTCTCCTTGGAAACCTCGGGTGCTAAACAACACCTGTGACTCAACTGAACAACTTGAGCAACAAAGTGTAAAATATCAAATGATCAAAAGTGATCAATGATGTTGCGTTCCTCTTATTTATAATTGTTACTCTCTTCCTTCACGTGGGCCCCTTCACCATGCAATCTGAGCCCCCTCCTTAACCATTCAAATTTCTCCATCAATGGGTGCATATTTCATCATGGGGCGGTCCCCACATCCCACTATGTGATTAATCTTCCTTTTGTCTAATGTTTGGGGCCTCCACTACCACACAACATTAATTTAATTAACATCCACCCACTTTTCCTAAGTTTGTATCCAAAATTTTCCCCATCCATAATTTACAAAAATTGAGGAAGGCGCTTAACAGATTTTTATGGGAATGGATATTACAATCCTCCCCGCCAAAAATTGCTTGTCCTCAAGCAATACCTGAACAAGCAACCTTTCTAGCTATTGCTCTCCACTGTCACTACAAAATGAGCCAGTGTCCCAGATGTGCCACTGAATCATCCCTAACCTTTGCACCATCCTAACATGAAAGAATCCCTCAATATCGAGATCCTAAGCCATCCTATCCATCGTGAAGCTCCACTCGCTCCACTCACTATCCTGCCCGGTAAAATTACCAAAAGTCCCCTACATACCATCAATGAGTAGGGGATCATGTCAATGTGGCACTATGCCCATCCCCTCATGAAGTTGTCCTACCACGTAGGCCATTCCATGCACTCCAAGAGTATACTCTCGAAGATACCAACCAATACCTGTAGAGATAGCGTCACGCTCACGTGAGCTTCTCCTGATATCATCCTGCTGGCCCACCTACCACGCTAATGAAGTCCCCCCTCTCCATCGGTGACTCGCTAAAGCCCATGGAAGATCTGCATGATCTCTCCATGTAGTAGCTAGCTCATCCCTAAAGGTTATTGAGTTGTGAAGAGTTGTGATGCTCAAGTCCCATACTAATATCATAGTGGTGCCACCATGTTGACGCTGCGCTACCTGACTATGGCATACTCCCCATCGCGCGTGGATTGTATTCTCCTCTCCAGACGCCTAGTGGCGAAAAATATGTGAGTCAAGCTCATCCTGCCCGGGCATCTCCATGATGCCAATATCTACCCCTCCACTGCCAACCTCAACCCTGAGAAACAACAAGATAAGTCTGCCTCATCATGTAGTGGAGGTCTCAGTGATCCCCCAAGTGTAAAACCCTGAGTGAAATGGACCACCCTTTGCCATTGTGAAATTTTATCTATTGCAGCCACTGGAAATTATTCTTCTAACTCAAAATTAATTATGCAATTTATTTGCTATGACAAATAACGAATAAAATCACAACTGCAATTTTCACCATAAAAAATACTGTGGAAAATAAAACACTGGTAACTGAGAAATTCTAGCACACACACAAAATTAGAAACAGTTATTTTTGGACAATTGTCCCCGGAAAAACCCAACTTGGGAAAACCAGTGCCGCAGATGAGGGTTTTATTATTAATATTCAACAGCAATTATGGGTACAATAATTTAGATGCCCAGTTGGCAATCTAATCTGAGGAAAATACTGGCAAAAAATATTGTGAGAATTTTCTCTCACCCCACAGCTAAGTTGCACGAAACGGGGAAACGGGGAAGCGAAACGAAACGCGGAAGCGAAACGAAACGCGACCTCCCCAA
>APFE031715486.1:0-24004 GCA_000404065.3 Pinus taeda | reverse complement strand
AACTGGAATACTGAAATCAGGTTCATACCTAATCCTAGCACATGCAATACATCTGTAGCGCTAGTGCTTGCTCCTGACTCCCCCTGAAAATCTATGCTACCTCTCCCTATTGGAGTACATTTCGTTATGTTTCCCAAAGTAATCTGGAAGTCTATTTGCTCTTCTTTGTAGCTAGAGAAATATTCTCTAACCCCTGTCATGTGAATTGATGCTCCACTGTCTATATACTAGATTCCCTGTAAAGTTGATCCTGCTAAGCAAGTAAATTCATCCTCCAATCTAGAAGACAAATCTGAAGTCTCCTAAATGTTACTTCTTTCCATGGCTATGCTTGAAGAATTTAGTGTGTTGTTCCTCTTTTCCAACCGACGTTGATTCTGCTTTTGCAACCTACAGCAAAATCCTTTGCGCCCAACCAGGAATCTGATCAGCGAAAATTTGAGTTGCAACTGCTCCCTTTGACTGTTGGAATCACTAATCTTGGCAATTTGATTTTTCTACCTCCCTGCGACTGAAAATCGAACTGCTGCCCTAGCAACTCGGCCTGCCTGTCAATAGACTACAGTGCCTCTGAAAATGTTGGCCCGCTGCTCCCTCTGAGCAACTAAATTTTCCTCTTCGCTACCGAGCTTCCCGGCTGATCACTTACGCTCTGATACCATGTGAAATTTTATCTATTGCAACTACATGGCGAATGTTCTGTTAGCGATATGAGGTGACTTCTTTTCATTCTAGTGCTTTTATGTTCATTTCCTTTGTCACTTGTTACCCGATTGTCCTTTGCCTCCACACAGAGATTTGGCTCCTTTCAGATCTCTATATACCCAATTGCTCACAATGGTCAAATCCTTGAGACCTCTTGCATTTACCAGCTCAAACACTGTTGTTCACAGCTCCATTAGTGAACAGATTTCACGTCACCAACCTAACAACCCTCCCTTCACAAAATACCACCTTTGCTGGCCTCTTTCTCATGCTAAGACACCTTGGCCCTACTCCTATGGCTTTTGAGGCCTCTCGGTCCCCTTCTAGGCCTGCAGCCTAGTCTCAGACAGGCTGTGTGTAATTTCCCTTCACATAAAAATTTGCTAAGTGCCGCATTCAATTTTTGTAAATTACGGATGGGCAAAATTTTGGATACAAACTTAGGAAAAGTGGGTGGACATTAATTAAACTAATGTTGTGTGGTAGTGGAGGCCCCAAACGTTAGACGAAGGGAAGATTAATTACATAGTGACAAAGGAAATGAACATAAAAGCACTAGAATGAAAGCCACTAGACTAATGTTGCGTGCTTTTATGTTGATTTCCTTTGCACCAGTCAAACGCACACAACATTAGTCTAGTAGTTGTCCCTTAGGTTTTCCCTTCATTAGGGCCTTGCTAGATTGTGTGGTAACAAACCCAAAACACTTCTTATTAGTCCATCAACAAAAAATTCATAGGGCTCCTGTACCAGGGATGATGGCCCTTTACACCTTGATACAAGACTAGTATACAACAATATACAATTAGGGCTTGAGGTCAACTCCCTTTGACCTTCAATATGCCCAAAACAATGACAAAGACAATCTTTCACTACGATGACTACGATGAGATATTTGCACTAGTTGCCCGATATACCACCATCTATTCCATTATAGCCCTTGCTGCCTCGTAAGGACGGAGCCTACACCAAATGGATATCAAAACTGCCTCCTTGCATGGTTCAATTAAGGAGGAAGTCTATGTAGAACAACCTGAGGGGTTCGAAGTTCAAGATCGTCAAACACATGTATGCAGGTTGAAGAAAGCCCTCTATGGGTAGAAGCAAGCTCCCCGAGCTTGGTATGAGAGGATCTATAGCTATATGATGAAGCCAAGTTTAACAAGAAGTGAAGTTGATCTGAACCTTTACTTTAAGGTTGAGAATGACAAACCCCTCATCTTGGTACTTTATGTGGACGATCTCTTTCTAACAAGTGCAGACCCTCTTATTCATCAATGTAAGAGGGAGTTGGCTTCCGAGTTTGAAATGAAGGACCTAGAACTGATGCATTATTTCTTAATGTTGGAAATCTGGCAAAAGCCAGGTGAGATTTGCCTTTCTCAAGGAAAATACATTGTGAAGCTACTTGAAAGATTTGGGATGGTGGACTGTAAGTCTATGACTACTCCAATAGAACTTAACTTCAAGAAGTTATGTGGAAGTGTTGCTGGGCCCGATTTGGAAAATCCTTCTGAGTATTGTCAACTCATGGGGGCCCTGATGTTCTTTGTGAATTCCCGTCCGGACATATTCTTTGTAGTGAATACATTGAGTCAGTTTATGGTCGAGCCTCATCACATACATTGGATTGTTGCCAAGAATCTCTTGAGATATCTCTAGGGTACAATCACCTATGGACTGAGATACACTGTCGGGAATGTGAGGTTCCATGGTTATTTTGACGTTGACTGGGCTGGTAGTGTGGTGGATCGTAAAAGCACAGCGGGATGTTGCTTCTCTCTAAGTTCTGCTTCGATATCATGGATGAGCAGGAAGCAAAAGTCGGTTGCTTTGACCACCGCCGAGGCTGAATATATTGTTGCATTATGACCTCCTGTGAAGCTGTTTGGTCAAGGAATTTCTTTAGTGAGTTGTTTGGACATGTGTTGGATACCACTGTGATCTTTTGCAACAACCAAAGTGGGATTCGTCTTTATGAGAATCCCGTGTTTCATGACCGCTCCAAGCATATTGATATCAGGTACCACTTTATCCAAGATATGGTACAATGGGTCGCAAATATTCTTACAAAGCCCCTAGGGAAGGTCAAATTCTTAACCTTTCGTGAACGACTTGGAGTCATGGAGAGATCCCTCTTATGAGGGTCCCGTTTGAGTTGGATATTGAGCTCTGGGAGCTCCGACGGGCTTGGGGTACTTCTTGGAGTGATGAGTGACCATAGGGTGAGTGGTTCACCTTCCGCTGTGATACCCCATGATGGTTGAGATATGCATAGGATGAGTGGTTCACCTTCTTCTATGGCATATGAGCAAGATGAGTGGTTCACCTTCTCCTGGCGATACATCCTACCCATGCAGTCTGGGACTCATGGGAAGTACCTCTCATCCGGCCAATGAGTTGGGAAATGAGGATAGGGACCATAGTACTACCGATGGACGCATCGTGTACTACTGTACTCCCTACGCTAGGATGTTTGATATTGATCTGGGATCAACAGAGACTGACTTCGGGTCAGTGGAGAGTGTTATGATACACTCTCCATTATTGGAGACTGAGTTTGGGTCAGTGGAGAATGGTATGACACATTCTCGATCATTTCTTCTTCATTATTTCTCCATGGTTCAGTAGAGCAGAGCAGAGTATAATAGGAATGTCAGAGATGGTACAGATTGACAGATGATTTGACAGGTGGAGTTCTTCCTAGTTGAGAGGGAGTGTTAAATTCGGCAACTAGGGCAAAACTCCACCTTGGACAACTCATATGATGCAGTTGATATTTTTATTGGATTCCTCTTTCTGAGAGGTGTAGGATTGATCTAAAGATCATCTCATTCTGACATGTACAAATGGAATTATGAGTTTATTTCGTGTATGGACAGATTGTCAAGGTCGGCCAACAAACTAATGTAGGCTCAGAAGCCCAAAAGTCACGTCTCTTCACCCTCAGCATTGTGTATATATAGAGGAGTCATTTTCCTCATTTGGACACACATCAATCACTCATCTTTCTCTCTCCTCTCCTCGTTGGTTCGTACAACAAGCAAGAGCAACCTTCTTCTCTATGTGTTGACCTGGGTTGACTAAAATTGCAGGCCAAAATTTCAGATCTGTTTTTGGGCTATTACAAGGACGTTGACAAAGGATCAAACTTCATCTTTTGACTGTGTTTTTCAGGCAGGAAATTTTTTTTCTTAGGCCGCAGCTCCTGGCACAAAATTGAGGTGTTTGCAGCTATTTGACCAGCGTTGACTGCAGAAGTTGAAAGTGTGTTGACCAAGTTTGACCAAATTTTTCGAAATTGCTTTGGACTGATTCTGTCTATCTTTGGAGGCCGAGTTCACTAGGTTTGACCGAGTTGATTTGGAGGAAAATTTCTGCTAAGTTGACCAACGTCGACTTTCTGATTAGGGCATCCTATTGACTACAGTTTGACTGGACAAATTTGACTGTAATTGGGCAAGTGAACTTTGTATATTGTACTCTCTCTCTCTAGAGAACTTTTGAAGAATAATAAGAAGACTTGATCAAGGGTTTCCCCACATTGGGTTTTTCCCTGGCATCCGCCAAATATTGTGTCCTCTTGTCTTGGTTTGTCTTCTGCTTTTTATATATGTTCTATCTACATTTACTGTCATGTTACTGTGATTGCTAATCTGGAAATTGATATTGGGCTAATAAGAAAAAAAGAAGCAAATTGCTCTTAAGCATAGAACATACCATTGTTATTTAAAATTAACATATTCCTACAATCAAGACTCCAAGTGATGGGGTAGGAACTTTCAAAGATGCTTGATGTGATGTTTTAACACTTCCAAGAGGATCTTTGCTTCCTTTTAGAGACCTAAGAAAGACTTGCGCTAAACCTACAGTTTTATGAATAATGATGGAAAAAAATACTTCCAAGATACTCACTAGGTCAAGGCAAGGGAGGAAAAGGGGTTTCATATGATTTATTCCAACAAATACTATGCTCATACAACCCTCAAGAAAGTCCCTTAGTCTAAGAAAAACAAGTTAGGGTTTCCCTTCTAGGGCACACGAATTTATGGATGAGGAACAATGAGAAATCCACCACTCTTGGAGATCCTCTAGGAAAGACCCTAAGAAAGAGTCTTGTCCTCACGGAATCCCAAAATTCACTCTCTATAAGAATTCGCTTGATTCCCTAGCCTAGTTGTCCTTGAAAATAGGGGCTGAAAATTTGAGGAGAAAATACGAAGAAGAAAGAAGTTGATCACCAAATTTCTTGGACTAGTTCCTAGTCCATGGGGCTATGGAGTCCTAGATGCTTTTAAATTGGCCAAAATCGTCCTTAAGGAAGCTAAAGGATGATGCCCTAGTAATTAGCCTTCAACATTTACCCACTCAAGATTTTTGGAGTTTTATGGAAGAGAGACAAAATTTCATCCACTAGGAACATATATCGTTTTCCATACAATGAGTAACATATGCAATTGCCAACAAAATAGCTTTCAAAAATGATTTTCAATAATTAGGGCACAATAGCACTAACCTAGTTGCAACAATTCCACACATTAAACATTATTTCAAGAAAACATTCAACAAGAAACACTTACAAGATGAAAATATGATATATCTATCCACAAATCATGAGAGAACTCCAAAGAAGATCGAAAATTTCAGCTCCAAATGTCAAAATGCATCAAAAAACCTCCAATAATTTCCAAAGAAAAAGTGCGAGTTTTTTAACAGGAGAAGAATCCAAGTGAGGATGACGATCTCCCACAAATGAGAGAGTTCTATTTATATGAACCTTACTAAGACAACTTAGCCTAATTAGCCCCCAAAACATTAAAATAATGGGCAAGAAACAAGCCTTGGTCACAAGCCGAGCAAGTAGATTTCACAAATTATAAATTAGCCATCTTAATGCTAGTCGAATTGATGATGTCATGTTGATGTAGGGTCGTTGGAGGACCACATGGAATCTCCTTTGTGCCAAAATGTGAGAGGGGGCTCTATAAATATCGAACAAGGGGATGGCCCCTTGGTCTCCATGCAAGTCATCATGTGGGGCCCCAAATTGGGTTTGGGGCATAAGAACTAGTCTCATGGGTCTCCTGATGATTGAAAAGCCTATACTACTCCAATGATTGAGGGCTTAAATGATGGAGCTTTCCCTCCCATGTCTCAAGGGTGAGAAAAACCTCCTCTAGGCCTCGGATCAATTTCCATAATATGGTAAGTTGGTTGGGGCACACTAGTCCAAGTGCATCACCTCACAAATAATATGGGGCAATGAGTAGACTGCTGAAGGTGCCCATGCCATGGAATGATGCTCTAACACATGATGGATTCCCATGGCTTTCAATGCGTCCCCTAGGAGTGCCAATATGATCCTTTGCTGGGCTTGGGCCCCAATTAAGTTGCCCAACCCATGATGAAACCACCTGCCAATTTTTGTAATTTCTAAGCCTAACTCTTAGAAACCCTTCATGTACTTTTTGATTTATTTCTGCCTACTTGTTCCGATTAATTAACAAGTTATTTACCATGTAAATACTGAAAATAAATACAAGTACATGCTCAACACATTACAGATCATCAACTGAAGGAAACAAAACAAGCACACAAGTGACGCCATTGTTTTTGGACTAATGTCCCCGGAAAAACCAAATGCGGGAAAACCGGTACAACTATCTGAGGGTTTTAATTATTAAGCATTTTCAAAATACAATCTGGGTGTCAAAACCAGCTCACCCAACAGAGAAAAATCTTGGTAGTAGTACCTCTCCTTTGGAGACAGATATTCCAGCTGAAATCCCGGATAAATAATCCGATAGCTCCTCAATTCCAATCTGCCCCACGAAAACCCCTACGTCAGCCCTTTCTGGCCCAACATCTGCCCAACGTCACCCTAGATCCCCCTGCGTCAGCCTCTAGAGGTCCTGCATCAACCTTTAGAGCCTCTGTGTCACACACGCTGGCTCTCTGAAGAACTGCGCAGCTCCTGGCTGCCTTTGCATGAGCCCTGGCTGGCTCTGCGTGAACCTATGGCTAGTTCTGCATCCCTCTCTCTCGACTATTGCACTGATCCTCCTGGTACTATCTCTGCTTCTGTGTTCACTGCCCCTCAACTGCAACTCTGATCACTCTCTCGACTTCCTCAACAAACCCTACCCCAGAAAGTCGAAATCTTGATCAGCTAGGTGTTTTCTCCAAGTGACCCTCAAGCCTCCTCTTATACTTTTCTCGTTGACAAATCAACGGCTGAGATTAAGTCCCTAACCAACGGCTAAGATTAGATCTAGCTTGATCCATGAATTTTGGACCATTCTAACACAGTTTTATATTAATTCACATTAATATTTTATTTTCCCTAAGTTTAGACTTAGGGACTCCATTAAAAATATTAATTATTTTGATATCTCCCAAACTGTTTAGAATATGCCCAAACCCTTTCTGGGTATTGGAGATCTCGTGTGCCTTAGCCTCTCCACCAATTTTCGTGGCTAGAGCACATTCGATGCAACCCCAAATCAACACTCCCTCTTAGCGAGGACTGTGCTCTAGCAATACTCCTCACTGAGCATCACTCTGATCATCTGGCATCGGGGCTTGTGTTGATGCTAGGCCTGCTGCCTGTCATCTGCACTGCTGCATCTCATACTGCTACCCATGGCCCTTCCACTGCCATTGATGTATCCACACGGCAACTCCCTCTCATCCTGCTGCATCGTGTTGCCCATAGCACTGCCACTACTAACTGTTGCATTGCAACTCAGTTACTGAGAAGTAAGTAATTAATCTCCCAACTCTGACATCTTTGTCAAGCTAGGGACACCCACGAAGCTGAAACTCCCTCTGTCGCTGACAAGTGCTCCCTCTCTGACCTCTACGCTACTGCAACCACTCCATGCATCTCGCACTATTGCCTCACGCTGTCCAGGGAATCCTACACTGTAGCTCCCTCTGTCGCTTCATCCTCATTCGTCTCTACTGACATCCGCCAGTACTGCTACTCCTCTTCGAGGCTCCCATAGCAAGGTATGATCCAAGAGGCTAGGTACCTCAAGGATCCTACCCCTCATCGGCTATAGTCCGTCTGACTACAGCTCGATGTCTCCCCACTTACACTCAAGTGGCGTGTGAGCACTCATGGCAGAGTCATCATCTGTCTCCACTTCCTTCTCTGCCCTTGCTGGCGCAGCCTTGGTCTCAGAGGCCTCTCCCTTGCTCTTCTTCCTTAGCACTGGGTCGCATAATGACCCAGCTCCCCACAATGGAAGCATCTGAACTTGGAGAGGTCCTTCTTCTTCCACTTTTCCTGCTTTCCCTCAGATGCTAGGGCAGCATCCACCTCCTCCTTCTTGATTCTGACCCCCTTGCCATTGCTTCCTGCCTTGGTCACTCTCCTGATCTCTTCCTGGCGAAGAGCCGCCTATAGCTCCTCCCAATCTGGAAGGGTCGCCCTGCCCAATATGCTCTGGACAAACACCTCCTAGTCTTCTGAGACTGCGTTCAAGGTTGTTCTCACCATCAATTTTGGATCTGACATGGCCCCTATGGAAGTCAGATGATCCCGGATCTCCTTCAATCGACCGAGGAAGGTGTCAATATGTTCTCCCTTCTGCATCTGGTATGACCACAGCTGATTTTCTAGTAGCATCTTCCTCTGCACAAAAGTATGCTGACACAATTTTGTCAGGGCCTCCCACATCTCCTATGTCGTGTTCTTCTCGGCAATATGTTGTACTACACAGTCCTTGAACCCGTCAAAGATAATGTTCTTAGCCGTTGCCATTGCATCCTCGTACCTATCGTTATTAGCCGGGTCAACTGGGACCGCTATCGTCTTCAAGGCGAAGTGTTTGACACGATTTCTGTCAAGGATGGATAAGATTCTGGCCTTCCAGACTACGAAGTTTGAGACTTCGTCTAGTCTGTCCTAGTCTCTTACTCCATGCACTGCCATTTCGCTGCTCCTCTAATTCCGTCTTGGAAGTTCTTGGTGTGACTCCCTCTGAGCCTCGATTTCCCTCCTGAAAACCCTTTTGCGAATGTCGAGATGTTGCCATTCCGATCGTTAGCACAGTTGCAGCACTGATTCGGATTTGTCGGCTAGAAATCCTTAGTAGCAACTCCCTCCTTGGTCTTGCCCTGTTAGATACTGTTCTGACTACGGTACCCCACCAACTCCACTCTTCAACTTACCCACAGCCTCCTAAACCCCAGCAAACTGAAGGTTAGAACTCCTAGGCTCTGCGCAATCCTGGCACCAGCAAAATTCGCACCTCCTAGCCACAAGCGTCAATCCTTCCTGACTGAGAAGGATGACCGAGCGCTATGTAAGTACAATATGCTCCTCTTTGCCACTACGATGATCCTCTTCCCTGCTCAACCTTGATCACGCAGGCACTGCATCACCCCTTCCTTGCTTCTACTCTACTAGGAACAGCTTCTATCACTCAAGACAGTTGTTTTCTGCTGCTGCTCTGCTCGGCTGATGTCCTCAGTTCTCCTGTGATCTGCAACCACGCTCTGATACCATGTTGGAATTTCTAAGTCTAACTGTTAGAAACCCTTCATGTACTTTCTGATTTATTTCTACCTACTTGTTCTGATTAATTAACAAGTTATTTACCATGTAAATACTGAAAATAAATACAAGTACATGCTCAACATATTACAGATCATCAACTAAAGGAAACAAAACAAGAACACAAGTGACAACATTGCTTTTGAACTAATGTCCCCAGAAAAACCCAATGCGGGAAAACCAGTGCAGCTATCTGAGGGTTTTAGTTATTAAGTAGTTTTAGAATATAATTTGGGTGCCAAAACTGGCTCACCCAACAGAGAAAATTCTCTGCAATAGTACCTCTCCTTCGGAGACAGACATTCCGGTTGAAACCCCAGATAAACACTCTGACAGCGCCTCAACTCCAATCTGCCCCACGAAAACCCCAGTGTTAGCCTCTAGGGATTACTTCAGTACTTTCTGGCCCAACGTCTACTCAGCGTCACCCGAGCTCCCCTTGCGTCAACCTCTAGAGCCTCTATGTCACCCACGCTGGCTCTATGAGGCACCGCACAACTCCTCTCTGCCTCTGCGTGAACCTCTAGCTAGTTCTGTGTCCCTCTCTCCCGACTACTACGTTGATCCTCTCGGTACTATCTTTGCCTCTCTGCCTCTGTGTTCACTGCCCCTCAATTGCAACTCTGATCACTCTCTCGACTACCTCAACAAACCCTACCCCAGAAAGTCGAAATCTTGATCAACTAGGTGTTTTCTCCAAGTGACCCTCAAACCTCCTCTTATACTTTTCTCGTTGACAAATCAACGGCCGAGATTAAGTCCCTAATCAACGGCTAAGATTAAATCTGGCTTGATCCATGACTTTTGGACCATTCTAACATAGTTTTATATTAATTCACATGAATATTTTATTTTCCCTATGTTTAGACTTAGAGACTCCATTAAAAATATTAATTATTTTAATCTCTCTCAAACTGTTTAGAATCCGCCCATACCCTTTCTGGGTATTGGAGATCTCATGTGCCTTAGTCTCTCCACCAATTTTCGTGGCTAGAGCACATCCAATGCTACCCTAAATCAATATTACATATAAGATCCAATGCGCTTCCTCACCATCAAGTACAATAATTCATTAGTGCATCTAAGTGAACCGAGCTTGTTAATCAAGGGCACATTGTGACTTCATAATGGGTTTCCCTTCCAATTTTGGGGCTTTAAGCTTGTAATAGTGTTACCTCCCTAGGTAGGAGTGGCTAATAAACAACCCTATTAGGTGTGCCCAACCCCTAAGGGGAAAGACATGTCAAAGGTACATCCTTCAATTAATATGGGTCATGTGAATTGTTGATTTATGGTAGCATTGGATGTGGTTTAGCCATGAAAACTGGTAGAGAGGCTAAAGCACATGAGATCTCCAAGACCCAGAAATCATTTTGAGAAATTCCATCCGGATGAGGAGTTATTAAAATAATTAATATTTTTAATGGGTTCCTAAGTCTAAACTTAGGAAAACAAAAATATCAATGGGTATTGATAAAGATAAGGATGAGAAGCTTTTGAAAGACAAGGATAGAGTATGTTTTAATCTTAGTTGTTGATTAGGGACTTAATCTCGGTCGTTGATTCATCAACAGGAAAAGTATAAGAGAAGACTTGAGGGTCATTTGGAGATACACTAGCAAATACTCAGTATCTCAAAGAAAATCGCTTCTCAAAGAGAAGGAAATCGATTTCAGAGGGAGAGTTGCAGGGTGGAGAAAGAGGGGGATTAGCAACAGTTTGGGGAGCTCATAAGACTGACGCAAGGACTCTAAGAGACAATGCAGAGGGAGACGTAGGGAGGACGCAGAGAGGGACCAGAGCTGCACAGAGCCACACAGAATGACGCAAGTCTGACGCAATAGAGAAAGGAAACTCTCCAGGGTGTCAGAAAGTCTCGAAGAAAAGTCTAAGGTGTTTTCTCCCAGTGTCTATGTAAATTTTTCTGTAAAAGCGGTTGCTGCTCAAGATCAATAAAATCCCTCCTCTGCTGCACCGGTTTTCCCGCATTGGGTTTTTCCGGGGACAATTGTCCAAAAATAATTGTGTTGATGTGATTGATTCTTGTGCATATGTTTATTTTTGTATAATGATGTGATATCTGTAGTAGAATTTATTTTAATATTTACCGAAGAGATTTCGTAAATAACTTATTGGGAATAATAAGTAGGTGAAATAAATCAGTTGCTGCAGTAATAGAATTTTTGTTTAGAAATTTTCACATGGTATCGGAGCAAAGATTCGGCGACAGGAAGGGAAAATCGATTATGGTTCAGAAGCATGATGAAAAGGCATCCACTCAAGGAGACTCGTGTAGATTTTCAGAAGAATGCACAAGAGACAAAAATTACGGTTATTCTATGTTGGCTTCCAGATTGGAAGAAGAGGTTGCTTGCGTACCAAGCTCTGTCTCCTCGAGGTTTTGGTATATACATAGTGGAGCTTCCTGGCATATGACAGGAATCCGAGAATGTTTTTCAGATTATCAAGAAGAAAGAATGAATTTTCAAATCACCATGGGGAATAAAGAAAAGTGTACTCCAGTAGGGAAAGGTATTATAGTTTTTCAAACAGAAACATGAGAGCAGTTCTAGGCTACCAATGTGTTGCATGTGCCAGGACTAGGGATGAACTTATTTTCCATATCTCAACTTCAAAGCAAGGGATATGACGTTTTCTTCACCAAGGAGAAAGTATATGTCAAACACCCGAGTTGGAAAAAGAAGGTCCAGATCGAAATCAAAAGTAACAGGTTGTACAGGTTGCAGCTAGAATCATCAATGGCACTGATAGGAAGTAATGGAGACAAGGATTTGAATGAACTATGGCACAGAAGGATGGGACACTTGCACCATGGGGCTCTGAGAATTCTCAAAAAAACTATAATAGGAGTTTCAAATCTTAGTACTGAACGAGATGATGTATGCAGAGGGTGTGCTCTAGGCAAGTATGCCAAAGCAGCATTTCCAAGAAGTAAAAATAATGCCAAGAGTGTACTAGGATTGATACACTCAGACATATGTGGACCGAAGTCCACAAAATCTCTTAGTGGTGCCAGATACTTCGTCACCTTCATCGATGACTATTCCAGGAAGACGTGGATCTACTTTCTCAAAACCAAAGATGAGGTTTTCGGTCGATTCAAAGAGTTCAAGGCTCTAGTGGAATCTGACAGGAAAGAAGATGAAAGTGTTGCGCTCAGAGAATGGTGGAGAGTATGTTGACAAGGACTTCACCAATTTTTGCGCTAGGGAAGGCATCATAAGAGAGTGGACAGCTCCCTACAATCCGGAGCAAAATGGAGTAGCAGAAAGGAAGAACAGGACTATTGTGGAAGCAGCTAGGGCAATTATGTATGATCAGGATATGCAAAAATTCATGTGGGCAAAAGCATGCAACACGGTAGTCTACATCTAGAATAGAACTCCTCATAGGGCATTGGGCAAGATTACTCCAGAGAAGGTCTTCACCGAGAAGACACCTGAAGTCAGTCATTTCAGGATATTTGGGAGTTTAGCATATTGTCGTATACCCGAAGAGAAGAGGAAGAAGTTAGATCAAATTGCAGAGAAAGGATATCTTGTGGGATATAGCGAGAATGCTAAGGCATATTGTTAAAATTCGCAACTAGGGCCAAACTCCATGTGGATCACCTTATTTATGGCTTTTGATATTTTTCCTAGATTCCTCTCATCGAGAGGTGTAGGATTGATCTAAAGATCATCCGATTCCGATAAGTATTTATGGAGATATGAATTTATTTTGATTATGGATAAATTGTCAAGATCGTCCAGCAAACTTATGTAGGGTCAAAAGCCCAACAATCATGTCTATTCAACCTCAACGTTTGCATATAAATACAAGGAGCATTTTCCTCATTTGGACAATTCAATTTCGCTCATCTTCTCTCTCTCTCTCCTACGCATAAAAGGAGCCTCTCTCTCTCACACGTGTGGCTGAAAGGAAGACGTCCTAGGGCAAGGAAGACGCAGAAAGAAGGACGCTAGGTCAGCAGGTCATCTCTTTGACCAGCGTTGACCTTCCCAAAGTGCGGATTGGGTGTGGCTGCCTCTCCTAGGCAGGCCGCAATTTTTGGCATGAAAACCGAGGTGATCTGACCTCTGATTTGATCAGTGTTGACTGCCCTAGTTTAGGGCTGCAGTTGACTTTAGAAATCTACAAATTGATTGTATTTTTGGGGTTGTTCAAGCGATGTTTCATTAGGTTGTTCAAGGACAAGTTGACCAAAAATTGACCAAGCATTTTAGAGGTCAATTTCAGCTAGTTTAACCAAGTTTGACTTTGCTGATCTAGGATTTGCTGCTGCTGATATAAAATTACAGAATTTAGTTTTTGTACTATTTCTCTCTGTTGAACTATTGAAGATAAAAGAAGATTTGATCAAAGGGTTTCCCCACATTGGGGTTTGTCCCTGGCTAGCCACCACATCTTGTGTCTCTTGTCTTGGCTTGTTTTCTGTTGATCATTTAATGTTCTATCTGCACTTTATTTAATGTATATGTGATTGCTAATCTGTGGCTAATAAGAAGAAAAATAAGTAAACTACTCTAAGCATAGAACATACCATAATTTAACATGGTATTAGAGCTGAGGTGAAGACAAACCCCAAGCAAGAGCAAGAGCAAGAGCAAGAGCAATCACCGAAGAGAAGGTTGGCAAGGCTATTTTAAAGAAATCATGGGATCCTCAACACACTTCCCTGTTGAATACAAACTCTATGAGAAGTCTAACTATCACAGATGGAAGATGTCTCTCGATCTAACATTAGAAGAGCAGGATTGTTGAGCCTCCATCAAATGCATCAGCTGCTGCTAGGAACAAATGGACCAAGGGAGAATTCAAAGCAAGGAAGATTATCCGGGACTTTATCGACAAGCACTTGGTGGCCTATGTCTCTGAGCTGAACACCTCCAAGGAAATCTACGATACACTGGTGAGTTTATTTAAAGTTAATGACGCAAATCAAGTCGTGTTTCTTAGAAATAAGCTGAAGGAAATTAAGAAGGGAAAAGATGAGAGTATGCAAGCATATTTATTAAGGATCACCGAGACCAAGAACAATCTCCTATCTCTTGGGGAAGTAATTCCTGACTGGGAAATGACACTCACAACTCTTGGAGGACTGCCATCTGAATGGTATATATTCAAGACTACTCTTCTCAACAATAACATAATTCCTGGATTTGAGGAATTAATGGCCAGATGCATTCAAGAAGCGAGGATGGAAGAGCAAGAAATGCCCATACTTAAAGGTCATCCCTCTGCTTTTTCTTCTCATACTAAAAGAAGAAACAATTCCGGGGCTAAATTCAAAGGAAAAGGTTGGACCAAAGGGTGGAAGAAAAGGACGATGTTACAATTGCAATAAAAGGGGTCATTATGCAAGGGAGTGCCTTGATAAAAGGGACTCACACCGGGATGATGATCAAAATCCCTCTCAAGGCAATCAAAGGAATGGCAGGTCAAATGGCAGAGGTAAAAGAAGTGCTAGAAATCAAGGAAGAGGACAACCATTCAAGAAGGCAAGAAATTCTAGGTATGAATCTAACACTGTTAACAATAAGCAAGACGAATATTATCTACCAGCAACTCTATCTACCACTGCTCCCCCGAACTCGCTGGGAAATTGGCTTATTGATAGTGGTGCCTCAAGGCACTTCACTGGTTACAAAGAAGCTCTCTATAATCTGATAGAGAAGGAAACCAACCAGGAAATTGTTCTTGGAGTTAATTCAAAATATCTCGTGAAAGGCGTAGGAAATGTCACTCTTCAATTGGATCAGGGTAATACCATCCACTTACAAGATGTATTATATGTACCTGATCTCAAAAAGAACCTGGTGTCCATTTCGGCAATGGAAGACAAAGGCTACAAGGTGGCCTTCAGCGATGGCAAGGTACGTGTATGGAAAAAGAACTTTAAATATGCTTTTACTCTTAGGTTTCGAGTTGATTCATTATATCAGGTCGGAGGAAGTCCGTTGGGTGTCATGTCTTCTGACACATCTATTCAGTCCGAACTATGGCATCGAAGGTTGGCTCACCTTCATTATAAAGCTCTACCCGATGTAAGAAAAATGTTGACCAGGATACCCAAGTTCAGATTAGAGCAAGAAGGTGTATGTCCAAGATGTACCGAAGGAAAGCTCAAAAGGGGACCATTCCCCTCAAGCCAAAGCAAGACCTTCGATATATTGCAGTTAGTTCACTCAAACATATCCGGTATGATGCCTGGAACTCCTTGGAGGATATTTATATTACCTCACTTTTACAGATAATTATTCTCGCAAGACTTGGATATACTTCTTGAAAAAGAAGGATGAAGTGTTCTCTTGGTTTCGGCACTTCAAAGCCTTGATCGAGAATCAAACCGAAAAGAAGATCAAGATCTTAAGGACTGATAATGGGACTGAATATGAATCCAATGAGTTTCATGACTTTTGCAAAGAGGTTGGCATTAAAAGGGAGACTACTACACCATATACTCCAGGGCAGAATGGTGTGGCGGAAAGGAAGAATCGTACATTTGTGGAAGTTGTTCGTGCTATGCTCCATGATCAAAGACTTCCGAAGTTTCTATGGGGCGAATTTGCAAATATCGTCGTATATGTACAAAACCGATGCCCTCATCAAGCATTGGGTTCCAAGACTCTCGAAGAAATGTTCACTGGTAAGAAACCTGACGTATCTCATTTTAGAATTTTTGGAAGCCCTATATATTTTCATGTGCCTAAAGAAAAAAGGAATAAATTGGATGCATCTGGAAAGAAAGGAATCTTCGTGGGCTATAGCGAAAATACTAAAGGCTATAGAATCTATGTAGCTGGTCAAAGGGAAGTCAAGATTAGTCATGATGTCACCTTTGACGAAGATATGGCTCTTAGCAAGGTAGACAATCTTCCTACTTTAAGGGGATCTAAAGAAGCTAACACCGGGGAACCGAAGGAAAAGGAAGATGAGACGATGTCCGATGTGGAAGAACCTATGGATCCTATTGATCCTCCTCGGTAAGAGCCTTCCTCTTCTAGGAAGATGCCTTCATGGCTTAGGGGGACACTTGATGATGTTGAAGGACACATTACACCCCGAGGAACCTTCCATGAAAGTAAGAAGCTGAACAGGTATCAAGGATACCTGACCATCGTGAGCACGATCATCCAAAATGAACCTTCGTCATTCAGAGATGTCGTCAAGCATAAAGTATGGAAGGATGCTATGACCGAGGAATATGAGTCCATTATGAAAAATGATGTTTGGGATGTGATCCCCAGACCCTAAGACAAAGCAGTTGTCACTTCAAGATGGCTTTACAAGATAAAGCATGCAGTCGATGGAAGTGCAGAAAAGTATAAAGCTCATTTTGTCACTCTTGGCTTCTCTCAGAAGGAAGGTATAGACTATGACGAGATATTTGCACCTATTTCCCAATATACCACCATCTGCTCGATCATAGCCCTTGCTGCTTCGCAAGGATGGAACCTACATTAGATGGATGTCAAGACTGCTTTCTTATATGGTTCGATCAAAGAGGAGGTCTATGTGGAGGAACCCGAAGGATTTGAGATTTATGATCGAGAATCTCATGTGTGCATGTCTAAAGCAAGCACCTCGAGCATGGTATGAGAGGATCGATAGCTCCTTGATGAAGCTGAGATTCACTAAGAGTGAAGCCGACCCTAACCTTTACTTTAAGGTTATAGATGACAAGCCTCTCATACTAGTGCTATATGTTGACGACCTCTTTCTAACAGGTGCAGACCCTCTCATTCACGAAGGTAAGAGGGAGTTGGCTTCTGAGTTCGAGATGAAAGACCTAGGACTTATGCACTATTTCCTAGGAATGGAAGTTTGGCAGAAACCAGGAGAGATTTTCCTATCTCAAGGAAAATATGTGGTGAAAATAGTGGAGACATTCGGCATCGTGGACTGCAAGCCCATAACTACCTTGATGGAGCTTGACTTCAAGAAGTTAAGCGGTAGTGCTGCCGGACCTGTTTTACGAAATGCTACCAAATATCGTCAACTCGTCAGAGCATTAATGTTCTTGGTGAACTCTCGTCCGAATATATGCTTTGCAGTCAACACATTGAGTCAACATATGGTTGAGCCTCACCACTCACATTGGATTGGTGCCAAGAATCTATTGAGATATCTTCGTGGCACAATCACTCATGGGTTGAGATACAATGTCGAAGATGTGAGACTATCTGGGTATACTGATGCCGATTGGGAAAGTAGTGTGGTGGACCGAAAGAGCACTTTCGGGTGTTGTTTCTCTTTTGAATTTGCCTCGATATCCTGGATGAGCAGGAAGGAAAAGTCGGTGGCTTTGAGCACCACTGAGGGAGAGTACATTGCTACTAGCATGGCCTCCTGTGAGGCAGTCTAGTTGCGAAAGCTCTTCAGTGAGCTGTTTGGATTTACATTGGATACCACTGTGATTCTATGTGACAACCAGAGCGAGATCCGTTTATCAGAGAATCTTGTATTTCATGATCGCTCCAAGCATATCGATATCAGGTACCACTATATTCAAGATATGGTGCAGCGAGGAGCAATAAGGCTCCAACATATCAGTACAGATGAACAGGTCGCCAACATTTTGATAAAGCCCTTAGGAAAGGTCAAATTCCTGACTTTCCGAGAATGACTTGGTGTCGTTCAGAGACCCTCTTATGAGGGTCGAGTATGATGTATTGAGCTCTGGGAGCTCCAAGGGAGCGCAGGGTACTTCTTGGAGTGACATGTGACCACAGGGCGACTCACCATCCCCTGGTGGTGCACTATGTACAGGGTAAAGGTTCAACCTTCCCCTGTGACACCCCGTGGCGACTGTGGAACAGGATGATTAGTTTTCCTGTAGGCCAGGATGATTCGTTCTCTGTGGCGATTGTGGAACAGGATGATTAGTTCTCCGTGGCATCCACTGGATAGGATGATTCGTTCTCCTGTGGACAGGATGATTAGTTCTCCTGTCGAGGCATCCTACCCATATAGTCTGGGACTCATGGGAAGTACCTCTCATCTGATCAATGAGCAGGGAAATGAGGATACGGACCATAGTAGTACTATCGATGGACGCATCGCTGTATCTACCGTACTCACTATGCTAGGATGACCTCCATTGATCTGGGATCAATGATACTGATCTGGGATCAGTGGGAGTGGTTCACACTCTGAGACTGACTTCAGGGCAGTGGAAGATGGTGTGATACATCCTCAATCATTTCTTCTTCTTCATAGTTCAAGCAGAGCAGAGCAGAGTGGGGTCAAATTGTACAGGACAGTGCATTTGATGGATGGATAGCAGCGACGGTCTGACGGATTGCAGATGAAGTTCTCCCTAGTTGAGAGGGAGTGTTAAAATTGGCAACTAGGGCCAAACTCCATGTGGATCACCTTATTTATGGCTTTTGATATTTTTCCTAGATTCCTCTCATCAAGAGGTGTAGGATTGATCTAAAGATCATCCGCTTCTGATAAGTATTTATGGAGATATGAATTTATTTTGACTATGGACAAATTGTCAAGGTCGACCAGCAAACTTATGTAGGCTCAGAATCCCAACAGTCATGTCTATTCAACCTCAACGTTTGCATATAAATACAAGGAGCATTCTCCTCATTTGGACAATTCAATTTCACTCATCTTCTCTCTCTCTCTCTCTCCTACGCATAAAAGAAGCCTCTCTCTCTCACACGTGTGGCTGAAAGGAAGACGCCCTAGGGCAAGGAAGACGCAGAAAGAAGGACGCTAGGCAGCAAGTCATCTCTTTGACCAGCTTCGACCAAGCGTTGACTTTCCAAAAGTGCGAATTGGGTGTGGTTGCCTCTCCTAGGCAGGCCGCAATTTTTGGCACGAAAACCAAGGTGATCTAACCTCTAGTTTCACCGGTGTTGACTACCCGAGTTTAGGGTTGCAGTTGACTTCATAAATCTGCAAATTGACTGTACTTTTGGGGTTGTTCAGGGGTTGTTTCTTCAGGCTGTTCAAGGACAAGTTGACTGAAAATTGACCAAGCATTTTAGAGGTCAATTTCAGCTAGTTTGACCAAGTTTGACTTTGTTGATCTAGGGTTTGTTGCTGCTGATATAAAATTACAGAATTCAGATTTTGTACTTTCTTTGTTGAACTATTGAAGATAAAAGAAGATTTGATCAAAAGGTTTCCCCGCATTGGGGTTTGTCCCTGGCTAGCTGCCACATCTTTTGTCTCTTGTCTTGGCTTGTTTTCTGTTGATCATTTAATGTTCTATCTGCACTTTACTTAATGTATATGTGATTGCTAATCTGTAGCTAATAAGAAGAAAAATAAGTAAACTGCTCTAAGCATAGAACATACCATAATTTAACACATAGAGTCTATCTTCTGAGGAGCAGGAAGGTAGTAGTTCGGTGAGATGCAAAGTTCATGGAGGATAGAGCTTTCAGAAAATCTCGAGAAATGCCTTCCGAAGAGCAGTCAAAAGATGAGTTGTTGGTCAAACCACTTCAACCAGTGGAAACTAGTACCAGAAATTCTCCAAAATAGGAGGAATCACAGGAAGAGGAAGAACTGACAAATGAGCCTACTACTAGAGGCAGAATGAGTCAGGAACTCCGACAGATTCTACGGGATGCATAGGAATTCATTGGTGCACCTAGGAACAATAAAAAGGAGCGAAAACAGCCAGACAGATACCAGGCCTTAGTAGCTCAGGTTGGGGAACCCTCCAATTTTCAAGAGGTCGTTCAGCATCAAGTATGGGTGGATGCGATGGTGGAGGAAAATAACTCTATAATGGTGAATGACGTCTGGGAAGTGGTGCCCAGGCCTCAGGACAGATCAGTGGTAGGTTCGAAATGGATCTACAAGATCAAATATGCTGCAGACGGCAGTGTGGAGAAATACAAAGCCAGGTTTGTGGCTAAGGGGTATGCTCATAAGGATGGAATAGACTACGAAGAGACCTTCGCCCCAGTAGCCATGTATACATGTATTAGAAACGTGATATCTCTTGCAGCACAGATGGGGTGGGAGATTCATCAGATGGATGTCAAGACGACATTCTTGAACGGGGTAAAAGAGGAAGTATACATTGAACAGCCTGAAGACTTTGAGACACATGAGAAGAAATCTCATGTATGTAGATTGAAGAAAGCCTTGTATGGGCTACAAGGGCTCAAACAGACACCTAGAGCTTGGTATGATCGAATTGATGGCTACTTGCAGAAGATGTGATTCATCAAGAGTGATCCAGATCCCAATCTCTATTATCTAGTTGTAGAGAATGAGCCTCTAGTCTTAGTATTATATTGGATGATCTCTTCTTGATAGGATCATCCAGGCTCATCAAGGACTGCAAGAAGAATCTAGCCACAGAATTCGACATGAAGGATTTGGGACAGATGCACTATTTCCTAGGGTTGGAAGTTTGGTAGCAAAAGGGTGAGATCTTCCTTCGACGAGAGAGATATGCTACAGAAATCCTGAAGAGATTCAAGATGTAGGACTATAGGCCTATGGTTACTCCAATGATCACCAACTAGAAGAAGATTGATGCATTATAAGACAAAGATGTTGATTCCACCTTGTACAGGAAGCTCATAGGATCCCTGATGTATCTGGTCAATACCAAGCCAAACATTTGTTATGCTGTCAACACCCTCAGTCAGTTCATGGTAGAACCTATGAGGGCACATTGGGCAGCAGCCAAACATGTTCTCAAGTATATACAAGGAACAGTCGAGCATGGACTATTGTATACTAGAGGCAATAACATCAGGCTGAGTGGGTTCACTAACGCAGATTGGGTTGGAAGTTCAGTAGATTAGAAAAGTACCACTGAGTACGGTTTCAAAATTGGATCAGGGATGACTTCCTGGTGTACTAGGAAACAGAAATCCGTAGCTCTGAGCCCAGCTGAAGCAGAATATATGGCCGCGAGCACAACTTCGTGCGAAGCCATATGGCTCATAAAGTTGCTTGTGAACCTATTCAATAGAAGGATGGATGCGACCAGGATCAAGTGTGATAACCAGAGTTGCATCAAGCTCTTTGAGAATCCAGTGTTTCATGATCGGTCAAAGCACATTGATATTAGGTGTCACTTTATCAGAGACTGTGTCCAAAGAGGAGTTGAACAATTAAGCTACACTCCTACAGGAGAACAGGGGTCGGACATTCTCACCAAGGCCCTAGGAAGAACAAAGTTCGCTTATTTCAAGGAGAAGATGGGGATAATAAAGAATCCATTTCAGTAACAGAAATGGATAAGTATCAGAAGTTGGAATGCAGTAGTTAGCAGTGGTAGTGCCATGGGTAGCATGGGCAGCATGTTGAGAGGGAGCTGCAGTACAGATGTAGCAGTGGCAATGGCAGAGCCATGGGCAGCAGTACAAGAAGCAATAGTGCAGTGAATGTTGGGCAGTAGGCCAAAAATCAGCACAGGTACCGATGTGGAAGGATCAGTGTGATGTTCAGTGGTGGAACATTACTAGAGTGTTGATTTGTGGTAGCATCGGATGTGGTTTAGCCATGAAAATTGGTGGAAAGGCTAAAGCACATGAGATCTCCAAGACCCAGAAATCGTTTTGAGAAATTCAATCTGAATGAGGAGTTATTAAAATAATTAATATTTTTAATGGGTTCCTAACTCTAAACTTAAGAAAATAAAATTATTAATGGGTGTTAATAAATATAAGGATGAGAAGCTTCTAAGAGAAGAGGATCAAGTATGTTTTAATCTTAGTTGTTGATTAGGGACTTAATCTTGGCCGTTGATTCATCAACAGGAAAAGTATAAGAGAAGACTTGAGGGTCATTTGGAGATAAACCAGCAGATACTCAGTATCTCAAGGAAAATTGATTCTCAAAGATAAGGAAATCGATTTCAAAGGGAGAGTTGCAGGGTGGAGGAAGAGGGGGATTAGCAGCAGTCTAGGGAGCTCAGAAGATTGACGCAAGGACTCTGAGAGACACCGCAGGGGGAGACGCAGGGATGACGCTGTTAGGTCCCTATAATACTAGTGATGCCCCCATTACTATTGTAGTTGTATCCCTTATTAATATTGTTGTGCCCCTATAGTCCCCATATTGTTATTACTATGCCCCATAGAATCCCTCTCTTGTTATTTTTGTGCCTTTATATTATTATTGTTAGGTCGGCTTGGTTATATTGTGACCCCTTAGACTCCTATATATAGAAAGGAGGTTTTGTCATTGAATTGTCCAAGAATTGTTCATTTGTGTAATGTAAAGGAGGTTGCCCCCTCAAAGAGGCTGATTTCTAAGGCATTCAACTATATTTTCTATCTTTTTGTGAGCTTGTTTCATAACATTTGGTATTAGAGCTTTGAATTCTAGGGTTCCGCTGCTCCAAACAAGTCATCGTGGCATTTGCACTATAACTTGCTTTCTGCGATGTTTCAGACATTAAAAAAAAAACTTATTTGGGCCGAAATCGTTATAAACCTCGGGCTCAAATTTCAAAGCTTTTTGCGCTATATTTGCGGAGATATGATCTGAGGAAGTTGGCCCTTTTGCAGACTCCCGAATTTCATTCCAAACAGGTCACCTTGGGAAAATCATCATAACTGTCTCTCTAAGCATCAGAGTGAAATTCCGTCAAAAGTTACAGAAAGAGGACGGATTGTACTTTCTTGTGTATATTTTTCAAATCAAAAGGTCTAAACAGTGATATGTGGCACTTCATACAAGTTTGCTCTTCTGAAAAGGTATATAATCAGGTCATCTTGGGAGATTGTGCATAACTCTTTGTTGGAGAATCCAATTTTGATCAAACTGGTGGCATTGGAAAGAGGACACAGAGGGCTATTGCAGGTCGCAATTTCAAACCTTAAAGATCTGAAAGTACATCTGATACATTCAGCTGGAAAAATGATTCGTTATGGTACAAAGATCGCTTATACCTCTGTAAGAATTCCCAACTCAAACAAAAGATTCTTCTGGAATTGCACGCTTCTCCCTTAGGAGGGCACTCAGGATTTTTAAAAACTTACCACAAGGTTAAGAAGGAATTTTTTTTTTATGGCCTTAAATCAGATATTCAAAAGTTTGTGGCGAAATGTTTAGTTTGCCAACAAAATAAAGTTGAAACAATTAAGACACTAGGTCTATTACAACCTTTATCCATTCCAAGCCAACGTTGGGAAGAGGTTTCAATGGATTTTATCACAAGTTTACCCAAGTCTGAGGGAAAGAGTGTCATCATGGTGGTAGTTGACCGACATACCAAGTATGCACACTTTTGTGCATTATCACATCTATTTAAATCCAGTACAACTTCTACTGCATTTATGGAAACAATTCAAAAGCTACATGGAAACCCAAAGATTATTGTAAGTGACAGAGATCCCATTTTTACTGGAAATTTTTGGACAAAATTATTTTCTTGTCTTGGTACTTAGTTAACTCATAGCTCATCTTATCATCCTCAATCTGATGGGCAAACTGAGATAGTAAACAAATGTTTGGAAGGATATCTTCGTCTTTGTATCTGATAAACAGACACAGTGGGTCAAATGGCTGCCTCTGGCTGAATGGTGGTATAACACTTCCTTCCATACAGCAACAAAAATGACCCCATTTATGGCACTTTATGGGTATCAACCACCATCCATTACATCATATTTAAGAGAAAATTCTAAGGTTCAAGCAATGGAACATCACATCGAACATCAAAAACAAGTCCTCCAACTCTTAAAGGATAACCTCGTGTTGGCACATAATAGAATG